>CANTFL010001453.1:0-163859 GCA_947650285.1 Hyaloperonospora brassicae
TGCATGCGTACAGTAAGCTCAAGCGAGCGAACGACGTGCTAAAGAAGCAAGCCGTTGCGCTGACGCACCTCAGTGCGGTGCAAGCAGACCTGGTACGGGCAGCAAAAAAAGATCGTGACGCAGCCATCGAGTCGCGGCTCAAGATGGAGATCGAAGTACTGGCGCTCCGACAGCGCGCCGAAATGGCCGAAGCCACAAGTGCAAGACCGGATCAACAGCTTGAGGAGGCTGCTCAAGATCAGCTCAAGGTCCAGCTCGAGTCCGAGTTGCAGCTGGTGCTACAGGAGAAGGACTCTCAAGATAGCAGTGCGGAGGCGACGAACGAGAACAAGGCACGAATGCAGAAGCAGCGTGAGAAGACAGTCGCAGCGCCCTCCAAGACAAGCACGGCACCTCGCAAGAAACCCACAACCGGCCAAGATGAACGCGCTCGTGTGCTTGCGAGTGTCAAGGACGTTGCTACCAGGATGGGCGCTAAACCTACTGCTGGTTCTCGCGCGCGTGTTCGTCCAACGACTACTTCTCGAGCGCGTGTTGGTGCGACTGCGAGCACGGCGTCCACCCGCGCGCGTGTGGAAGCCACTGCTGCTTTCCGTGCGGCTCTTGCTGCGACTGCCGGCCTTGGTGCTTCAAAGATGCTGTCAGCAAAAGAACTGGCGCGCGTGGAGATTGGAGGAAGTCGCGCCGCGCTGGGCAACGGGTGTTAAACCACACACGTTGCCAGGAGAGGGCAACAAGCTTCCGGGATTGGCGCTCCAGAGACCCATTGCTCTCTGTTGCGTCTACCGGAGCTCATCGCTCACCGAAGGCTCCGGAACGTGGTGCGGTCAAGGCGTGGCAGCAGACTTTGTTCGAGAACGCGTTTGCGATCTGCAATTCTTCGGGGCTCATTGCCCCCGTTGAAGATGCGGAACGTGGCGTGTTTTTGGACGAAGTTGAGCGTGGTGTGCATTCGCAGTGACTGATGAAGACTCATCACTCTTCGTCGTCATTGCGATCGCTTCCTGCGCGTGCTGTTGATGCGCTTGGCGCCTACGTTCTAGAGCGTATAGGTGTCGATAGTCCCATGAAAGACAAGCGAAAACGTAGTTCTTATTGAAGTGAGTAACAAAACAAGTGTATGATTACGATTGCGATTGGCTTGTTAACGTTCGTCTAATCTTGAGCAAACGTAGCTCCTTCCGTGCTCGTCGATTGCCGTACAGTGTAGTAGCCCATGCTCGAACAAACAAGCAAGCAAAAAACAAATGAGCGCTGTGCTGCGGTATTCGTACTGCTTGCAAGACGTCATAGCAAGGCACGTGCTAGAAGATATGCTTTCTGACAGGTCATCGAAGTTCCAGTGTTCAACTGCAAGACCTGTTACAGGTACGTCGCGATCTCACCTGATTGGCTAATAAGCTGACAGGTAGGACAAAGGTGTGACCTGTTAACATGTGGTAGGAGAAAAGGGGGTCGTCATGTCGGACTATCAGGAGGAGATGATGAGTGGGACAGCGATATCCGGACGACATTGTTTAAGACCAGCAGCACATGGTGATGGGTATGCAAAACGTGTACCAGGTGTAACTTTACTTGATCAAGTGCAAAAGGTATGGTTAACAACCGACTGTAATTTACTGTCCGTATATATTACTTTCACTTCCTACATCCTCAGTACAAGTGCGGACCACAACACGTAACGGTTCACTGCACGTCCGTCCGACCAAAGACGGGCGAGCAGAGGTGGCCAACGTCGCGTATGCTCCAGTACACATACCATTTGACGCCATTACCACGCGCGGACAAGACACAAGTGCACGAGAGGATGGACAGCAGTGCCCACATCGCAAGGATCGACAACTCGGCATTGACGGCAAACAGTAATGACACCTCAAGTACTAAAGGCAAAGCGTCGACGACAGCGCGCACTTGCGAGCGCGTCTCCGGCTCACCAGAAACCACACCACCGCTTCTCGTCACCTGCACTCGGCATGCATCGCATCCTATGTCTCCTTCTGCTCCTTGTCGGCCAAACACCATCCGCGTCTTCGCGACACAATCCTGTGCGTCCGGTTGTCGCCGCCGCCGCCGGGTCATTCGTGCCCCATACGATGCCCTGGGCCACCTGGCGATTGCTCGCGTAGTCGACTTGCCATAGCTGCACGAAGACCACACTGTCAACCACGAGCAAAAGAGCCAAACGCGTTCGCCGTAAGGTGGCAGCAGTATGGTCCCAGCCGCTGTACTCGGGAATACTCATCTTGACCATGAGGTACAACTGGCGCATGACGAAAAAGCCAAACAATATGGCAGACACGTAATTCCACAAATTCGTCGCGTTCTCGTGCTCTAGACACGAACGAGTGCCACGAGCTGACTGACCAGCAGCGTGAAGAAGAAAAGCACGTTCGCGTTTTCGTCCACGACGTCTTCTGACCTGCACCCGTATTTGCCCATGACTTGTGCTTCCCCGTCACGCGCGCCTGAATGGCCTCAAAACTGCCATCATCGGGATGAACGACAACGAAGACCATGCCGGCCTGCGCACGCTTCTTGTAGTTGTTGTCGACTGCGCGGTTGGCCAGCAGAGTCAGCACCCAACGGCAGAACGCCACGAGCTAGACATACACGGCAGGTTAAACACTCAACGGCAGAACGGCACGGGCAAGAAAGAGTACAGGATATTCGTTCCAAGAGCGTAGATCGGCCCGTCTCCCATGCACAAGTAGTAGACGGCGTTCGTTACGTAGAATATGGCAGGAACCGAACACTTCCGCCACAGCACTGGGTCCTGGATGCATCTTGCGCGGTCATGTATAAGACACATACGGGTCAGGAAAGGTAGGCGAATGCCAGTTCGGGTTGACTGCGCGCTGATTTTTAATCAGTTACATATCTAAATCATTCTTTGTCTAACGCTCCTTCCAGTCCATAGTAGGTGCCGTTGATCCAGGAACAGAATCTTCGTACACCAATATACGGTTTAGGGCATCGCCCTCAAAATCCTTGCTGTTGTACACCGAGTCACAATTAGAAGTGGGAACGCGTTACCCGAAAACGCTCTATCAGCTTGAGTAACGTAAGCAATGATACAACGAATCGAGTCCAAAACCGTGCGACGGATTACTACATAAAAAGCTGCAGAATCTGCCGAGCCGAAGCCATCACGGCCATGTTTCATACAGCGTCTAAGAGAATTTTATTCCTGTCTAGGCCTATGAATTGAGGTGAAGCGCTTGAGGAATGCATGTGAGGTAAAAAGGATCGCACACAGGGAGCATGTATAAGAAAGTAGAAAGGTGTTATATGTCGTGAGAATGGCGGTCAAAGATTTGCAGACCTGATCGCGCGGAAAAGTCAGAAGATATCTTGATACCCGGTGATCAAGATCGGTGGATCTTACATCGCAGGCGATCGGGGCCCCGAATGACCTGATTGTAGATGGAAAGCAAAAGAAAATATGTCTAAATGTAACACGTGAAAAATAGAACAAAAACGGGAAATTGTTATTCAACGAATAAAATGGCAACTCTGGGACGATCATAAAGAAATTAATTTGGAGAAGATACGGGTTAGTCAAAGATGAAGTTCGGAATATTGGTGATTTCGCACCTTTATCTAGGGTACTCACAACCGTTATTTGGACTAAGCCGAAAAATGCAAAGTGAAGGAGTACTACATTCAATGTATGTCGCAATTTACGTCGATCTTGTCATGAATCATATAGCGGAGGGCTTTCTTTCATCGCGTCCCATATCGTGACCAGCTTGGCCGACGCGATTGGTAAAATGGGCTAAGCTTCGGATACGCTTGGTGGCGCCGATTAATATTTAAAAAATGGGTCGATTCTTACGACGCCTGTCGATGACGATTCTCAAATGCGCGATATACGCTTACTAAAGCCTTTGACCACCCAATAGCTCCGAATGAGACATCTTCGATCTGTCAAGCGATACTTTTTCAGGATGTTGGCTGTATAGTGAAGTAATTTGCGCCGAAGAAACCAATTTGAGACCCCTGCAATCGGTCACGAGTAAGGACGACCGCGGACCTCGTATGATGGAAACGGAAAGGACTTCGGACTGGGGAAGTGCTTTAACGGATATTCGCTTTCAGATCAGCGACGATGGTATAGCTGACTCGAGGCGCTGACCAGGGTTCTACTTGAAAAGACGATCGGGGAACGCTAGAGCTATAAGCAGGAATCCACAGATCGCTAGGTACACTATTGTCTGGCAACGCGGCATATTGACCGGGAGCCAACAAGACGTTCACGTCCTCGCGATCATTATTACACACACTGATGCTGCTGGACGAGTCGCTCGACGGGTCTACAAGTAGTTCGACCTTGGAATTCTTAGATGACGTCTTGATATATGTCAGAGGAGTCGAAGAAAACGCTCGTGAGTTGGAGATGAAATCGTCAATGACGGTCGTGGGAATGAGTGGATCGTGTCTAGCTGGCGTCGTAGTGGACGAAGCGCGATGACGGGAGGCAGATCGTGATCCCGAAAGCTCTGCGCGAGTATCAATATTAAAAAACTGGATGAATCATTATTGTAGAGGACGAAGAGGACCAATTCACCAGATTCGACTTTTTATCTAAAGATCCTAGTTATGTCTTCAAGTAGAAATCTGGGATATAATGAACATAACGGTGATTAAAAGAACCTATTACACCAACCCCAGATGAACGCCTGGAGGGGATCGACCAAGATGGTTCGGATGAACGTCATTATTTATCCGGACGCTCGGACGTAGCTGATCATACTTGCTCAGCTGATCGCACCGGCGATGACGATCGTACTGGTGTTGCCGTCGGTGCGAATATAGCTGGTCGGGAACGCTCAGCGATTTGCATTATCCCGGCTATACGTGTATGTTCTTCCATTGATGTCAACTTAGCCGATCGAGTGTGCGGAGATGATCGTATGAGCAGAGTGGACTTCGTCACTATCTACTCGACGGTAGCTTGTTCGATTGCGAGATCTCGACATGTGGCTTTGTTCATTTGTACGCGTCAATTATGGTCATTGCGCGATCGAGACTAATCGCGTAGTATTGTAAGACGGCTTTGAATCGTCAGGGCGCAAACTGCTTTTTGACGGGGTCATTAAAGAACCTAATCAATGGTGAAGGGATTTTCGAGTTACGATAAATCTTGCGTAAAAGACTAGGATTACTGTCCTTCCGGGGCCTTTTGCTGGCCAAAGACACTGGAAGTATACCTATATAAAACAGAACGTTGGAAGCTAGCTTGGCTATATTGGCTCAAAGCTTATCGCGCGATCGTTGATCACGAGGTCGCGATCAACGATGGTGAGACCGAAATCGATTTTCCAGCATTAAATCACCTGTCGAAGACGCGCTTAGTTTTAGTGGTGAATCGTGATCATTATTCGCAACCAATCTAGATCGCGGTCCAGTCCGATCAAGTCCGTGCGTTGTTCATCGTAAAACGCAGGGACAGAGGCGGTCCGTTTCTCGATTTCGTCAATATTCCGCTGATGGCCAACATAGTCAGCCTGTTACACCTTGGCGTCGGCGTCCAATGGACCCTGGATTGACTCCGTCATCTATACCGGACCGGTAAACTTTTGACAAAGAGGGGCAATGTCTTGCCAATATTAAATCTCCAGAGAAGCGCAAAAAGTAGCAATGTCACGACGAATCTTATCCGGGTCAGCAGAGGTGGCTTCGTAAAAGAATATTTTTATGCGCTTAATATCATCGTTTAAGTTGTCTATTCTTGCCATCCGATCGTCCTGCTTATTCAGAACTACTTCGATATCGTCTCTGCGCAAACGGACATTCGGAAAGGCGGAAAACAAAGAATGAAAGCGCTACTTGAAGTACCTGCGCTTCAGGCTTTCGATGTAACGCAAGGTCTTTTTACCTGCTCCAGCCGACCACCGCGGTGCTTCTCTTTCATCAGTGTCTCTTCAAGGGATCCGTACCATCTCGCGACCTCCTCGCAGGTCTTAAAGCGATCGCAAAAAAAGCTCATCATGCCGGCCATTGTCGGATCATCTATAAATGAATTAGTCGTTACTTATGTGCTGGGAAGAAGCGGGTACAATCCGAAGAGGGGGCTACTAATATCATTTACGGGAGGCAACTCTTCCTGATCAGGGAAAGGGAGGTGCCAGAAGGTTTTGGCGTAGACATGGCTAGGGTTCAAACGTGGAACTGCTTATGGGTAAGAACACGCGCGCAGTCAGATCGACATTATATGGCGAATATTAACGCAGAAGACGACTGTGATGTAGCGATCAGTCAAATACGCTTTACGAGTACTAATCGTACTTCTTCATGTCCAAATCGTTCTACTATTGGCAGTGCAGGTCCCACAACCGCTCGAATAACGTTCACCTAAACTATTATACAGGACCGGATATCAGATCAGACAGGATGGGACCTGCAATATCAGATAAGATTATGACGGGCGAAGGGTGCGAATCATTGAAATGAGTAGCTGTCAAAGGGACGATTACGTTCGCGATCAAGTACGAAATTACGATCGAGAAGGCAATGGAGATCATAATCGGCAATCAGGAAAATGGCCACAAACAGGTCGGTGTGGACCACAACAAGCGATCGCGATCAGAGGAGTGTATGTCACAACATGTGGCCCGCGATCAGCAAGTCGATCGCGGTCAAGGAAGCGATCGAGAGCTTGATCGAGGATCAGGTGCGTGATCGCGATCAAGCTAGTGTGGATTACACCTCACGATCGACGAACATAATGGCGCCTGCGATCGGACAAGTATATTGTGTGTGTGCCACGAAAGTACAAGGGTGCGGCCTTCTATAAAGAGGAGCACGTGGCATGCGGCTTATATTAAAAGCGACACGTCGCATGCGAGTTTTATGATACGGGATGGGGATAGGATTGTTGAGCTCGATTGGTTGTCATTAAACAGATTACAATTTGCTTCTAATGACGCACGTCGTTCCTTTCGAACTGAAGTGTTTGTCCACTAGACTTCACAAACTACGCTACATCTGCACAAGTGTAGCGCCTTAATTGTTTTAGCCAGGTAAATTAGATACTTGTACCCCCACCACTGCGATCGAAGGATGGGAAATCTACCCTTAAAGACCTAAGACCAAGGAACGGCTCAAGTGGTCATGGGTGTAACGAATCATCGGTCTATATTTTGCATAAGGCGGTCTGTTACAGATCAGGGTAACTCATCTCGAGCACTCTACAAAAATACAAGTGATCGTGTGGCAAATTCCACGAGAATGCGCCAACCTAAGATCGCGGTGTGGTCTTTTCCACACCGATATCGAACCTCGACCCTATCGCAAGCACGGTCAAGAATTTCCGTCGACACGAGTCCACCTGGAAGGGTGCAACCCGCCACGACGTCGGGTGAATATAGTAAGTAAAGTTTTAAGCACGAAACTAAAAAAGCCCGTCCGTTAGTTGGTCATTCGGGCGACTGTAAAATATTAGAAAATTACTTTATAACAAAAGCATTCACCAATCCGCCTCACCTCTATGGGCACAGTAATATACATGGAATTAACCCGCCCGAAAACGACCTGTATTTGCGCTTGTGCCGTCTTCTTGCCACGCAGTTTCTGGACGTTATTTTTTCGGCAATCATTCGAGTTCCAAAACACAGCTCACGTTTCGAGTCTACCGCGTCTTAGTCTCGACATATTATGTCTGCATCAATCGCGCTGAGATGTTATTATCACTCTGTCCAGTCGCTTTATTGACACCATCCACTAAATGTGTTTTCGTTGGTAAACCTGTTACCTTTGTCGGCTTTATTTGGCTTTATATTCGGCAGGTTTGCTTCTGAGGCTTCAACTTCAGCCTCATCTGCCCAAAACATTCAACGGCGACCATGCTCTTGAGACCGTCAGCCGTCACTGCGGTCGGCTACCCAGTATCCTCACTCTGGACATCTTCGAACACTTTGACAACGGGTAATTGATTGATTTGCGTGGATTATACGAAATATAAAGCACGTCCAGCTCGGTCGTTAGTTACCTGCCACTGGTTTCTCGAGTGTCCGTTGCTTTCTCGAAGAAGGTTACCATCTCTGCTGTGTAACCTGTTCGTGACTTCAACCGTATCTACGAATTCACTTCCCTCGTTGTCATCATCAATAACCTTGTCGCTAACTACTCTCGTGGCGTCATCTGCGATGCCTGCAGCAGATACCGGACGCCATCTTCGACACCTTCGCCTTATCATTATAGTTTCGTCTCGGCGAGCTCAAATACAATGCAGCTTCCATTTACATTCGCGTAGAATATATATGCTACATTCGCATTTGATTTGCCACATTAATCACGTCGCGAGTCGCCCGTCGCACTTTACTAACACTGTGTCTGCCGCACTAAGGCCAAATATTAATTAACTTTTTTGAGAGACGTCGTACAAAAAAGTATTCAGACTCGGCTAGATCTTCTTCAGTTAACACGGGTGATTACTCATCAATCTTCACGCTCCGCGCCTACATAGACGTCCACGGCAACTATAACCTTGTCAAGATCAATTTAGTCGTCGATAATAGCTCCTGCCTAGTCGCGACATGTAGCTGCCATCGAGAAGACAACCGATGCTGAGGCATACTCGTATAAGCCGCCGGTCGTCGCTATTGTTTCGATCATTGTTTTTTAAGTGCGGTTCGATTGATAGATTTATCACGTTCCGTCGATAACGGAAAGTAGAACTACGACTCTACAACGACAAATTTACAACTTTATTATATCGAAAGCCGAAATTGGCCATGTCTACTCCTCATAATATACAGTTTTGTGGTGAGTACGTCGAACTCGCCGAATTTCGTACACCTCGCGCCCTTTATTGCTATGCCAGCGCAATCCTCTAGAGCTCATACACCAAATACGTCTTGTTTCATAAGGAATTTATTGGGCTCTGAAAATACAATCGTAATAAGTCAATTTCCATGTCTTCTGTACCCGCGTCGGCTCTCTCTTCTCATTTGCCGACACCAAATAATTTACCAGTTGTTGCCTAAGCCTTCTTCATGACGATAGCAGCTGCATTACTGGAGCCTACGGCGTTACCACATTCCTGCTTCGATCTCGTGTGAATCAGGTAATCTTCGTAAATATCGTTTTGCTCCCACCACGCGTGCAAGTTGATACGTCAAGTTCTACCACTTCAGTTTCTCCCACTATTGGTAGCGTTTTTTGCTAGCTAAATGTCTTATCCAGCAAAAAACAAATGGTCTATATATCTACGCTTTCACTCCGGGATCTCTCGCTAATTTTTAAGAGTTTACATACGCATTCAGCTCATCGCCGCCTTGGTTATGCACGCTTGCCTTGAATCATCTGACTTACGTAATAATGCTTGAAGACAAGCTTGATGACGCACGTAATTAATTGCAAACGTAGGAGCTCTTGTCTCACCCAAATTTGCTGACATATGAGGTGGATGATGCTTAGGTCAAGATAAGAGACCTTAGAGAATGAGACAGTCGGTAAATTTAGCACTCGTTTGCGTTTCTTCCTTCATTATTAGAAGTGCACTCACTAGCTTCTGGACTTATATGTTCTGATGAGCATGCATCCCGATCAAAAATTTTCTAGTTTGGCGACGAAATTATTTGCATTCACGCTGCGTGATTTGAGTGCAACAGTGCTCGCGAAAGCCGCAGAGGCCTCCTGCGAGATATCGCAAAGGCGCTACAATGTGTCCCCCACGACGCTTCTTCTGTAGGAACTCTGATTGGTCCATCTCCTCGACTCGAGTCGAATCTATTTTTTGAGCTCTTAAGTCCCGTGTTCTTTATCATGAGTCGTGTCTTTGTACTTGATAGCACATACTAAAAAACCTGATTTTTAAATAATGACAAAGATATACCTTGGCACGCCTGGTGGTTGACATGACCGTGTAAACCTGTATAAAACCTATTATTGTCGACGTAGCTAGAGGTTTTTGGTCTTTGTGACTGTAGGCGCATCAAAAGAGAGGTGGAGGCTTAAGTCGTTAAGGAAATTGACCTGGTAGAGGTATGCTTTTAGCTATCAATGCATCCCCCAGAACCGATAATAATCATGGTATGTAGATTTTGTGGTGATAAACCTCGTCGTGGCTCTATGCCGTCATCCTGTGTCTCCATTACTTCCGTCGCCATTAAAATTTGGCGGGTCGCTAGCACACAGTGTGGTAACTAGTCAAATCGATTTTATCTTTATTGTATCCATTTTATCGGACAGTGCAGTATCATCAAATCCTATTCCACTAGTAGCTTTATCTTAAGAGAGTGTACGTGGTGTCGCTTACCTACCGCTCGTCGGCGAATACAACTCCTGATCAGCTGTCTGCCTTGCTTTATTCTCCTATATTAGTTAAAGAGCAATATTTTCTTGTTTGAGAAGAAATCAGTAGGCTGATGAAAAAATATACTTTTTGTAAAAAGTATGCTCTATGACAACTAGTAAATTATTAAATTAGTCGAAAGAGTGTTTATCACCAATCTTTGAACTTTGTCCACTTGAAATAATATTATCGACAAACGATTGACGGTTGATCACTCATGGAAGTGTCGATTCGTCGGGTTTACCTGTACAGAACATTTGGCCCTCACTACGGTCTTGGACCATTCGTTGTGCTAAATTAGGGTTCATGTTGATGCAACAATCCGGTTTAAACCTATTATTGCTGTGTGTGAGTTGGAAGAACGGTGGTGATCCTCATCACATTATTGATTGTTTGCTCTCTGATTCCTTCTTTTCATCTTAAACCTTCTCCTAAACTTAGACTATCCTCATTGAGGTGGAATATAACCCACAGGGCATTGTAAATTATTTGCTTATAGCTCATCGCAGCTTTTTTATAACCCAGATAGCATCCGTAAAAATGTAAGATGCCTTAAAGAGCACACGATAGCCGAAATGTATCTAGCTCTTTCTGTCATCATTATTGTACAAAACCCGCTAGCAGCGTCAAGAAAGCAAATTATTGATAGCCTTCATTATCCAAAAGCAGATCGTCTACTGAAGACATTCCAAACCTAATGCCTACCGTCTCATCATTTTCCCTCTTGTAGTCAGTACACAAACGTATGTTCACGCCAGTTTTCTTAGTAACAACTACGATCGGTGAAGCCCACGTACTTTGTGGGAACGAAGTGAACCCTGCCGTCATCAAACCATTCTGTTATTCGTACAGCTTAAGCTAGGTTTTGGAGTGGGTATCTTTATCCCGTTGTTAATTAGGATCGTGTTCTGTACGTTTAAATCGCAAACAAAACTCGATAATATGGAGGTGTTAAGGCATTCGACTTTAATTCATCATGCTTTCGTTAATCAAATTTAGGCAATCAAATTGGCTTGCTGGTTCTTATCATGAGAAAATGATACAATATTTCCTGCGCTGTACTCCAGCTTTGTTGGTTTCATCTCAGTAAAGTCCAGCAGAAAGGCAAGCTCGCGAGCGTAATTTAATATGGTATCTTTGCTAGGTTCGTGCATAAAGATAGATCCTTTTAACGGAGCAGTCGATAAATTATCCTTCATTGAATTCAAGCTGAAGTCTTACACGACATACAAGAAACTTTTTTGAGGAAGTCGACGAGGCTTATCTCTTCTTTCGTTGATGCTATAATATGATTTTGATGACTCATTACCTTGACATCGTCTTGTAATTTGCTCTCCGTATATCCTATTGGACCAGTGGGGCAGCTTCTTAAGCAATAGAGTGTCTTCTATAACTCCGTGCACGCTGTCGTGGCCGCTGCCGAGTGGCTCGATGTCCTGCTGATGTCTCCGCCGTCATTCTCGACATGCGTGGTATGTTTCGGATGATGATCAGCAAGCTGACCATCACACCTATTCGAAACCCTCTCCGTCAGCTCCGTGGAAATTCGTTGATCTTTTCGTCCTATAACACTGGCTTGACTATTGAAACTACGCGCGTCCCTGTTGATCGGACATTGTGTACTCTTAGTTTCTTTATTTCGACGAAGGATGGCAAGTGGGAGTGATAAAACGGTCGTTTCACAGCCGGTGTTAGCTAAAATAACTAGTTGTCACTCAAATTCTTATTTTTCTGTAAAAATGCTTTGTCTAAGTTATGATCTTGTACCAGAAATTGCCAATCTATGTACTTCAAAAATTGCACACACATATCCTTCATCTCGTGGTAGCGTGTCGTGTGGCATTCACACGAATATATATATGGCGGATATGCTTAATCCTACCGTCGTCGCTTTTACTATCTTGTGGTATATAATTGTGTCAAGTAGGGTGGGTAAATGACGAACCCACATTTTGTACGTGGATCCAAGTGGAAGTCGACGCTGCACTATGAGCACCATATACACCTTTTGATCGATGATCTTAGTGTCTCTAGATCCTCCTGTGGACTCTCTTCCCCACTTCTATTCGTCGACGTCTTTTGCCGACTTCAGCCTTGATACGATCAATTCATCAGGTACATTCGCCTAAAATAAAATGTTTATAGAACGATTCCAGACAGTATCATAATATCTGTTTCAAAAATGCAGCATGATCAATACTCAAAATTCATAGACCACCCTTCACCCAAGGGTCATCTTGACTGTTGTCTTGACGTCGTTACCACATTTAGCGTTTTGATTCCTTGTGCGTCAATATGCTTGTCCGTGATTATTTGACCCTTCAGCTTTTGTTTTCAGTGCGAACTACTAAAAGATCGTCGAGATATAAACTCCGATGTAAAGCAGTATATTAGTCCGTTCATCATTCGCTTCCCATATTACAAATGCTCTTGTTCTCACTATACGATCAATCTTTTGGACGACCCCCATCCTTGTTGCTTCCCTTGTAATAAGTCAGTGATTCATCCGATTTCATCTGTCGCCGAGAGTTAGGTGATGCGCCCATCCGAGCCATCGCTATCTCACCATTAACGCATCAGTCATGCGGGCGATTTCAGTTAATCTTTCATTCTTATCTATTCAAACACGTCAACGCTGGGCCTTCTGATGTGTCCAGGAATATCGAGCGTTAATCCGTGTCGGCCTCTAGTCCCACTATATGTGGCAGCACGTTGTTTCCCAACCCAGTACAAGTCGGCGGAACTCCTAGTTTATATTGTCTGGCATGTATATGTGTTGAAGCTCATCAATAACAGCTGTATGCTCAATGATTAGCTTGACGAACATACTAAGCCTTTCAGAATCTGTAAAACATTTACTTAAGCCTGCGTCTGCACTTGTTGGCAGAACTTATCTAGGCGTAAGAGATAATAATCGTCCTTGACTGCTGCACCACACGCTCCCTAAAACCTTAAGATAGGCGTTTTCTAAAGTGGGCTTGTCGGTGAAGCTGGTAAACTTATGACAATAATTAAATCGTTAACTATGATATCATTGCACGCACGCCTGAATTATAGAGTTCAAACCAGATCGTGCTAGCTCGCCGCATTCCGTAGATGACGTCACTCTTGCTAACAACTTCCACACAATCGGTGGCAGGGTCCGACTCTAGTTGTTTGTGTGGTTGAAGTCGCTTTCATTTTCCCACGAATCGTAATGGTGGGCGTGTTGACTATATTTAATTTGTCAAAATGTAACTCGCATTTTCGTTTGTAGTTGCTGTTGCAAAAGTGGTACGGCGGCTATTTACGCACTCGTATCGTCATTCACGTCCTTTGCGTCGAAGTTGTTTGTATTCTGATAAATTCATGTGTTTTACGCCTCAACCGGTGATCTAATCGGTGATCATTGTGTCTGTTATCACTTCCATTCTCCGATTGACGCGTATCGTCATTTTTATTGTCTCTACGACGACTGATGCGGGACTCGTATATGCGAATTTGGACACTCGGCTATTGCTCGTTCGATCCCGCTGCTTTTTTCGCTTTTATCCTAGCAGTCGATGATTAATGATGTGCTTCAAAAAATGCATATTAACAATTTGTCGCGTGTAGATGGATTTTTAAATGGTTGTCTCCACAATCAAGCAAGTAGTGCTCCACATGGTCTACAGAATGGTCTACAACTTGCTTGTATTAAATCTGCGCTGCGCTTGCATATCCATTTGGCTGTGTAGGAATATGCACGCATCTTCGGATTACTGACGTTTAATAGAGTATTATTTAACCCTTGCCAGCCGACCGCAATGTGAACAGTAGTCCTCTTAGTACGCCTTGCTGAGCAACATACATGTCCGTTGCGTTTTCCTCGACAACTGTCGGTAACAACTCTTGGCGGTCTTTTCCATCGAGAATGGCTCACACCGGTCGATCTGGAATTCGCCCATTCCTTTCATCTTGTAAGTAGACGTCTTGATTTATTTAAGGATCTCGTTGGACCTGTATCTTCATCTTTCCAATTTGGCAATCTTACTTGGATGAACATGCGAATGTATCCCGACAACTTGTCGTCGTTCACTCACAGATCCTGCAGAGCTCAACCGCAAACTAAAGTATTTCGTCGAATTACTTCCGCGTTGTTGCCAAATTCGATCTATATCATCATCGTAGACGTCGTCGTCGTAGAGTCCTTGTTTTTTTAAATCATTCGTTAAGTTTTCCTTCTTGTCAGAGAGATGACCTTGGTGTTTCTATGTAGACGTCATCTACGTAAGGCAATTTTTCTTCTTGGAATATACTACTAAGTCCGTTTTATCTTGATCATATCTGTGAGTATTTGTCCACGCTTAAGTCTCGCTAGCCCGTGCTTTTGACTCACAACGCAATGGTATCGGTGTCTTTTATTTCTACAATGAAGACGTCTTCTTACAGCTTTTGTAACGTAAGTGTGGTGCTTGGTATTGCATCAATTTCTAAATACTACACATAGCTTAGAATGTCCATTTCTGTATCTTTTTGTCTACCACACGTGAGTTTACTATTGCTTCCTCCCGTTTGAAATCCTGTGACGCCTTGCACTTGTTTTTCATCACACGAAAAAGGTAGACATTGTGAGCCAATATTATCCTAATGCTTGAAACGGTGCAGGTCATATACAGCATGGTGCTAAGTTTCGCTTGTCTTGCTCAAGCAGAACGAGCTATGTCGAGCTTTTAAATTCACCTGCTCTGCTCTTCTCTTTAGCAATTTGAAGGAGGATCAGATTCGCTGGTAAAGTTGCGATACTCTTCGAGGCCGGAAAAATGCCGATTGAAGACCTTTTAAACACATCTCAGTTCGTCGTCGTCGGCCTTTTCATGCTCAGATCACACAGTGTTTCTCACCGCTTGTGCGTGTTTCTCCTTTATTGTATGTACGTGATTTATACGCCTTGCGGGTAGCATACGCTAAAATTCATCTTCCTCAAGTAGTCCTTGTTAATGTAATTGTCTCTCTCATCTTGCTACTACTTTCCATGGCCATCCCCTTTCAGCTTGTCGATTCCAGAATCTCGCTTCTCTTCAAACTTTACGATATTGTCGTTCGGTATCGCCTGTATTGACGCTGCGTGCGACGATTTCTTTTCAGTCGCTAATATCCAGCTGCTTAACAAATTCGATTTGGTGACCCTATCCCTCGCAGTTGCTTGCTCGATTCCTACTTAATTACTGCGCACTCCGAAATTTGGTGTTGGGAATCCGTTGTAATATAGTAGTTATTCAAATCGGTAAGCTCACGGTCTTAAAGTACTAACATAGCTATTGCCAAGTTGAGTTCCGCGACACGGGCTGGTATGCTTTGAGATATCCCTAAACGGTTCATTACGTCGAGTTCAGTTGTGGCTTTCGCTCAACGAACTACCTTCAATTTATCTACTAAAAACCAGCATGTATTCTACATCCTCTGCACCTATCTTTTTCTGTGACCTCACACCGGAAGGTGAAAGCGGACGCCTACAGTGCTTTTACAGGTCACCAGGCTCAGTGTACGCCGATAAAAACTACGTATTTTCTTCTAATAAGGCTCACTGGCTGATCTCCGGACAAGCCAGTTCGCGGTGGTCGTCTGTAGGGTCACTGGCTTGTCAATAAACAAGGCTTTACACAATCCCTTTGTTAAAATTTACCTGCATGTCGACGACATGACCCCTTATTTCGAATGTAGCAAGCGCTGCAAAAACAGGGCCTTCCGAAGAATTTAGCGATACCAGTCGATACCTATACAAGCTATGCCTGTAAAGGTTTGACGGCAGGCATAATCTAGACCGTACAAGGTCTTACAATGAATGTACGCGTGTCTCGGACTTATAATCTCTGCACTGTATTAGTTTATCGCTCGTGCTCTCACTAAACAGTTGATTGATTCTATGTTTTCTCCTCTTTTCTTGTCTGTTAACTAGATGCAACAATTTTCGTCTATCATCTCTCACTCTGCACAACGGTCTATAATCATTGACATCGAGGTCACCGACCTCCAATTCGGCAACTTGCGGTTTGATAACCTCGACTTCGGTAACCCCGACGTCAATGACCTCCAAATAAACGACCTCTAGTTCGACGGTATCCACTTCGACATTTTCTAATTTGATGAACTCTCTTTTGACGACTTTTTGTAAAATGCCGACCAATCAGTCTATCAGCGATCGAGGTCATAGGAATTTTTTCACTCAAATCTTTTTCAAGGCAGACGTTTTTTTTCTATGCAATGGCGATACGTACCAAATTGTTAGGATCGATCGCTTCCCGGAACCAGCTTTAGGGGATGATCACGATCAATATCTAATATCTAGGGTTGATCAAATATTATGATCCGTATCTAGGAGTGATGGCAATTATGAGGGTGCAAGTCGCTGAGCGAAAGCTATGATAGCGTTAGCATATCAAAAATGGGCTGCGACGCTCGTATCGAGACATTATAACTTAATCGACCGCAAACGATCGTGAACAATGCCAGCAATTGGGCAATATATGCTGCATTACCAAAAGGATACGAATGCGTGTTCTGCACGATCGCGTTTCCTGCCGCATGTTTTTGACAAAAAGATTATAATATAATAAACTCAAGGTGTAAGCCCTATGATATAGAATCAATATCTGTTTTAGCATATTTTACCCCGTGGCATCACAGTGTTAGGCCGGTACTCAATTTTACTTTAGTCACTACAGTCCTTCGGTCTGAACGAGAAGATAGATAGATGCGCCGCGCTACAATTAAATTGGACACTGGATATTTGCCGATGTAAGAAGGATGAAGACGATATACTGGACACACTATTATTACCCCTCGACGTGTGGTGGATTATTGCTGATCGAAATAGCTCCACAAAATCATCCAAGGCAAGCTATACGCATGCCACCACTTACGGTCGAAGAAAGTAGAAACCATATATGACTGGTTCTGATAAAACAACTCAGACGAAGAAGAAGGGCTCAACTTGGAGCGCGATCGTTTAAAAATTTCATGTACGGCCGAACGTCGCATCAGAGTCTGAGTTCTTACTGACATCACGGTCAACGAGTAAGAGTGTAGAAAACTACTTCTACGCTTTGATCTGATGAGTAACCAGTACGGAAAACTGGGAATGATCTGAGGAGATTAAAATTTGGTGATCATGCATATGCATAGCGAGACTGACTGCAAGACATCTGACGTACAACAGATGCGGCGTGAGGCGATAACGGCGCACATATGACACTTAATCCACGATATTCTTCATGTAAAAATTAAATGGAATAGAAGCGCAGACTGGCTAATAAGTGAAGCTCTATAGAGTAAGAAGGTTTTGGTGGTGATTATCGATTGAATTCATGATAATATTATCCCTTTTAATCAATTGAAATGAATTATTGTTATTACGCAATACGTTTAATGCGATAAAGGTAGCCGTGGACACCCAGTTAGCCGTAAGATGACATTAGCATCCGCAAATTTATAAAGAAGAGATGGAGATCAAGACACATATGAGCTGCATCAGACCAGTAGAGGATACTGAGATTTAGGTCTCCAGCTATCGTATATATTTGACTTAAAGTTTATCCGCGCTGAGCTCAGCTATCGCAAAGATTTGGACTTTAATTAGCGTCAATTTATCTATGTGATCAGGACGATAAAATTTTCTACCGACATAGATATACCACGACGTCCAAATATCATGCAAAGCCGATTAATTCGTTTGAATGTAGGTATAGTAGCAAGATATTACCATTGATCCTGTACAAACTTATAGGGTGGCCTTCAGGGATTAGGCCGCACCGAACAACTAATTTAGTAATAGGTTTCTGCTAAGATGGTATCGAAGTGCTCAGCATATTGTCAAAATATATGTTAATTGTAAAATAGGCAAAAGACGCCGTGTATCCACTGGGCTCGTGTTAGTGACGTACCTGTTACAAGTTGTGACATAAATTCATATTATATCACCGTCGCGATCTTAAACTTCATTAACAGAGCCGAATAACTCGAGCAATTCATTTTTTGGTTATTAAATTGCAAATACGAGTGCGTGCCGAATCGGACAGACGATCGCAGAAATGACGAGTAATG
Source organism: Hyaloperonospora brassicae (assembly GCA_947650285.1). Lineage (NCBI taxonomy): Eukaryota > Oomycota > Peronosporomycetes > Peronosporales > Peronosporaceae > Hyaloperonospora > Hyaloperonospora brassicae. Next base: position 18,359 of record CANTFL010001453.1, read on the forward strand.
TGTGTTTATACAATATGGCGCAAGTGAAGAGCTCGTCAGCCATGGCACATGTTAAATTTGATCCCTCTTTTATATATTATCGCGTACCTGAGACAACAAAAATCCAAGGCTTACAGGACACAAGTAAACGGTACGGCCTTACGTATGGTCCAAATGTTGACTCGGGCCTATAAGATGTATGTATGTGATAAAAGTAAGTAAGCAAAATGGACGAATATGTCGAATTACTGACATCACGTGATTGAGACTGCACACGATTGAGTACGGGGAGACACCTCGTTTTACTTCATTTACGGTAGGGTCTCACGACAAATTCGAGAGCAAATGCCTCGTTTAGGATGTACGTCATCATGAAACAATGATTATCGGCGGTATAGGTATGACAATAAATTACATTGTTATGTTGCACGGGATTTGGTGAACGATCGACTGGAAGTGTCAATTTTATGGTCACAAGGGCCGGCATAATCTAGATCTCGGCATGGTCAATAATCAGCGAGTCGTAATTGTGGCTATAATTTGATTCTGCTAAACAACAATACACCCGCTATTAGGCGCATGTAACGCACAGACTATGTTGGGTGGTCGTTAAATGCGCTGAATACGCGATTAGGCTAAGAGGCGTCGATTCATCATAGCAGCAATTTCCAATGGTGCATCAGGCGATATTAAAACTGGGAAAGTTGTTTTCAGATCGCCCAACGGAACGGCTGAGAGATAAGGATATTAATCGTGGTTATTAAGAGAAATTTTGATGACAGAAAACTGTAAGATTTACATGTACGAAATGGAATGTATAGAACTATAGTTGTTACAGATGCGCGACGATCGATTTATAATAATCATTACGGCAGGTCGCATGAATAAATTTGGTTTATTAAATAGGTTGTAGCGATTTATCATGATTGGCCGAATAAATATAATTTAATTGTGGCGCGCTGATACAAGATTTTGATCGCGGTTGCCTGTAGAACAGTTGAACTAAAGTAATGAGTTGCACGACGAAGATGTTTCGAATGAGCGCCTCATAAATTTCAAATGTGACAGGATACAAATGAGGTTTTGTAATATGGTGGAAATGAGATTATGTAAAGAGTGTAACGATAAAAGGTTCTATAAAATCGGGTTGCGACGTAAATATATTTAGAGAAATAGAGGACGTCAATTTAAAATTTTTAGAAATTTTTAACTGGTATAGATCATAATTAATGTTTTTACTCAAGTTATTAGCTTTAACTCATTTTTCGTAATATCGTCATCAACATAGTCATGAAAAGGGAATAGCTGGATGCATAGTGACGCCAAACCGAATCAACTAGATCAAATTAAGACATCGAGGTGTGCCGCCTTTGCGGAAGAGGCTGCAGACGGGCTAGCTGGGGTGTTTCTAGGCCAATGACTTATACTAATTGCGCAACGGATCGGCTGAATCTTTGTACGTCTAAGTATTGATTATGTTTGGGATGCAGGTCTGCTCACATGTCATTCCTGTTTACCGCAGTGGATGGCTCGTATGTGCCAAAATGTTTATAAAAAAAGTGTCCAGCAGAATGTACAGATCTCAATAGTCTTTGGTTATAGCTTAAAGATTTATGGGATGGAATGTTATAGAACAGACTTCCCGATCGCGATCACGGCCTGCTCTGTCTGCGCTATTGACCGAACTAGGCTAGCTCCGGTTTATCTTGTATAGCTGGGGTGGATGCTAAGCACATATGTTAATCTTAATCATGGTGAATACGGCGAATCATTAAAAAAACATGGTTAATACCGATAAAGCCTTGTACCGTCCGGTCATTTTGGACTAAATGAGCCTATCTTTGCAATGGGATGTATTCATACGCTTCTGGGTAATTGAAATGGAGATATCGTTGAAATGACATCTCGATATATTTACCAGCCTTTTTCGGGCGAAGTCATCTCGAGCCAACATGATGCAGAGAAGAGAAACGATTTGTTCTATGTAAACGCTTACAGAAGAATTTACGTCGTTTTCCACGACGCTGCTGAAGCTTACCCGATGCTATGATCACATATAAACTTATATAGGAGATCAGGAAACGCGCAATTGGATTCCGGTAATCCACAGGTCGTGTAATATGCGGGTTTCAGGCAAGATGGTGTACTGGATTGGGGCCTAGAGACCGTTTCCGCTTTCCCTTTTATCCCCGATACTGTAACCGCTCTCGACAAATTGCTAGTCAATTTACTTAAGGCATCGATCTTGGAAGGTCAATCGAAATCATCCTGGGGGTCTTGGTGACCAAGTTTATGATCAGGCAGAGGATCTGGAAGTGTCGATGATGATGGTAAATCCAGTGAATACGGCCCAAAACGATGCAGCAGTAGAGGAACATCAACGAGTAGAGGAATCCGAGATAAGAATTTTGCAAGCGTACTATATCCGAAAGTGACATAAAATTCATTTGAAACAAAGTAAAACGAGCCGAAAATATTAATTTTGCCGTCTGCTGATCATGTCGCGAGATCTCGGTAATTTTTATCTACTTGAGGCGAAGTAGCACGAGATGGTCGAGGTTTGCGTTTTTTTAATTGATCGCCGGATATACGCTTCAAATTCGCTAAAGTGCTGCCGTAGATGATAGACGGCTCATGAGACGGAGTCACCTTAGTTAACCGCCCTGACGTACGCGTTTGTATCGGAGCACTAGGTGGCGAAGAAGCGGCAGCCTGAATTGAGTTAGCATTCTGTACCGCTAGAATCCGACCAGATGGCTCAACAAACCCCGTGATCAAGAAATCGGGCGCAAAAAGGCGCTCTAGCAATCCGTATCGCGTTCAAATCTTAGATTGCATGTGCTAGCAAAATCTCGTCAATAGGGCGGATCGCCCATGTTTCTTGGATTGTTTTGTCTCCGCGGACATCGACAATTTGGCAGATCGCATTGAACTTTGCCGACCGCGCAGGTTTCTCAGACGTCGATACTTTGGCAGATTGCAAGGATCTCGCAGGATGTGTGGTCAAAAAGAAGATATTTAACTTGTCCAATGTACATCAGAAGGTCATGATGAGGTTGCAGGAACGACCAATCCCAAATGGTACTGACCTGCGAACGATAAGAGTAAAGATCGAACTGACTGTTTCTTGACGAGCATTACGTTTACCGCTAATGCTGCGGTTGTGCAAGACGAAGCGATGGGTAATGTGGTCGGCGGGATACCAGAATGGGCTACTCAATATAGTTATGAGGCTTAACCCAGTAATACACAGCGATATCGCAAAAAGCGTTTCGTTCTTTGTGCCGACGCTAGAGACGCGTATATTTAATATCCTGTGTCGCGATCTCTCTTCTTTACTAATTTAGTTCAGCATTACTATCATCTATCTCCGCGAGCTGAAGATCTTGCGCAATCACAACCGACGTGGGCCGCTTCTTAAAATTGTGGGTCGCCTGCTGATCTCTGAAACTGGCACGTCAATGTCTGTTAGTGTTGGTCTCTCAGATGTCCCAGATTTTTATCAGTTGAGCTATTTTGCACTCTAGTGTTCGGTGGACGGAGTCAACTTCATGATGATACTCCTTATCGAGCGAATCGAAAATGGAGGTTGTTTAAATAAGCGCTTTCCGGTTCGTATAGGTATCGTTTTCGGGATTACATACAAAAGTATATTTAAACGCTTGACTACGTCGCCATAGGCTTGAACTTTAAGAATTCGCTATCTTTGTCGATGTTGCTCATTCTTGAATTATTTCTTGTCGAGAGCACACCGCAAGTAAATGAATAGCTGATCGATCTTCTGCTGGATGTAGCGACGCAGCTCATATTTCGCGTCGTTTACATTAAATACCATTTAAGTTATATGGCCCCGAGGTTAGCTTTAGTGCGAAGCCTCTTAAATTAATTGCAGTTCTTACGATTGCGTATTAGAGTTCAAGCCGGTCGAAGAGAAAATTGTTAAGGTATGTGTTGAAGACGGGCCACACTTAAAGTGATCGCTACCTGAACGCTGGAGAGCACCTGATGCGACATTTTTAAGTTTCAGCATGGAACATACTTCAAATTATATAATATGCGCAATAGACAATTCTTAGTGAGGGTGAGTATCCAGATGTTTCTGAAAGGTCAAACTAGACGGAATAATTAAATAAATTGAGGGTCTCGATTCAGGTCTGTCCAAAATGACGAACAAGGGCGCTTAGACGACTACAATACTTTACTTAATCCATTCTAGACAAGAGCACCGAAATTGTTCGGTTAAGTGCAAGCTAGCATGTGTTTGATCGAATCCGCCGCCTTTGCATCGTTACTTCAGGTCAACGGGTGAAGATGACTAAAGGACCAGGACCTTCGTAATAGGGTTAAAGAATGTAGAAGGGTAAGCAGGAGGATTATTCTACGCCATACGCCGTCACGGGGACGACCGCGATCAGGTATATGATCATGATCATGGAAGCGATTACAAAAGAGGGTGCGATCGCAAGCTTTCCAGTGCGCACCACAATAAACGACCGGATCAAAATAATAGATTACGATCCCGTGCGCGATCACGATCAGAAAAGCAAGTGCGATCAGGTGATGTATTAGACAATGCGCGACTGCGATATAGATAGAGATCGCGATCGAGGACGTATTATGCAATCTGGATATACGTAAACCACACCACGCGATTCGCCACCTGCGAGTGGACGAGAACATGAAGTGGGAAACATGGCGCAAAGGGACCACAACAAGAACTGAGCCCTTGTCAGCACAGTGGTAGGTCCGGGTTGATTGGCTAAACACAACACTGAGTTAAATTAGCATGAAGTACACCTGTCGACTTCTCCTTCGGATTGGATAACTGGCCACCTGACTTCAGAAGAACTTGAATACTCTATACAAGTGATATTCCTGAGTTGTTTGGCCAGGGATCAAGGACTCTCAAGACAAATCCTCAACTTTTATCGGACGCAGCGACGCTGCGAAGGACACGGCACAAGCTCGAGAGAAGGCTCAAGTGTTCCGAAGGGTCAAGTGGATAAAGTATCTATATATTGAACAAGACGATCTCGTTGCGATCTGGGTGAATATTATCGAGCACCCTACAGGCATGACCGTGGTTGTGTAAAGACTTCCACACGATCGCCTCCCAAGCTCATCACGAACACAGTCAAGTTTTACCTTGACATAAATCCACCTCGAAGAATGTAGTCCACCCTAACTACAAGTACACAATGTAAGAAAGAAAGTTTGATACACAAAAACAGAGTACCCTCTTCGACAGTCGATCGTCTGGGTGAGTTGGGGTTACAAGAATCTTGTGATCGAGACTATATTACATGAAGCTCGTGCCTGGACCTATCGGCGACTCTTGAATTTTTGTGGGTCATCAAGTGAAGACGGCTAAATAATAACCATTTCAGGGATGAAGGCGGAAGAGGCAGAGTGATTGCCGTAGACGCGTGAAGTTAGCCGATCCTCGGTTCTACAGATCCTAAAGGGGCTTTGATGGCGTTCAAATGAAAGAGGACGATCGATCGCTCGAACTGGAAAATGATATCTACCCCTTATAAAGTCTGTACGGAACCAAAGCAGATTATGCTGCGAAGCAAAATATGCGGGGAAGAACTTCATGTCAAAACAAAGAAGACCCATGAAAGAACACTCTTGTGCCGCCAAATAAAAGTGGGGTATCCAATGGCGAGAACTAAGAAATTAGTGTTTGAGCTTTAGCGACGCGATAGCGTTACGAAAATAGCGTATTAGCCGATCAAGATTGTGGACGGCGAAGTGACGACGGAAAGGTAAATAATTGTGCCTATCAGCAGAAGAATACAATTTATAGACACTTAAAACGTTGCTATTTAGTAATTAGTTACTAAAAATATAAAAGCGAAAAGCGAATCGGGAATATCTAGTGCCCGATCTCAGCTCCAACATCAGAATCAAATACACTGGAAGGAATTTGCCGAACCATAAAGCCGCGACAGGATGCAGGATTTGTCATATGGTTGTTCGACGCGAAACAACTGCTGGAATTTAAACCATAGCGGGTGATCAGAGCATGTTATAAGTTGTATGAAAGAAAGATTCCGTTGGCGCTTAAATACAAAAATAAAGATTAAACGCTTCCGGCGATCGCAGATGGCCCAAGAAAATTAAGACTAGATCACTTCATTACAGCTCAGCTGAATAAGAGATCGAATCAGAAAAATTACTCAGTACGCAGCGGATGTCGTTTGGCACAATCGGGCTACCGAAAACGCGCAATTGCGTTACACGTTTTTTTTTAAGGAAAGGGCGATTAAAGCCCAAAGGTGCCGAAGGAAATGCGACGTTGTCGAATTCCGGATAATTACAGGCTTATTTCATCGCCGCCATGTTATGATATGAATATAAACAGAGAATCGAGCTAAAAGAGCGTTTATTATGCCAAGTAGCAAGAATATTAAATTTAAAATTACTTCACCCCAGACTATTGGATGGAATCGGCCGTAATACACCATAATCGATGACACTGTCAAGACTTCGACGATCAGGATCTGGCGCTATCGGAGCAAAACAAAATGAGACAAAATTTGATGGCGTCAAATTGATAGAGTACCAATGGAACAACGCATATGTGTTTCAGCAATTGCAGAACTAAAGAAGACAATCGCAGATACGGACATGATTATCACGCCCAAAGTTGGACGAGCAACTTCAAGTCCGCTATCCTAAGTGATTCAGCTCCATACGACGGAAAAAGGCTGGTGTTTGGCGTTCGATTCTTAGAACCGACGCGAGATTGGCACAGTTGACTGAACCTGATCCGATCTACTCGGTGTACACACAAGGCAGTTTAACTGCTTAATATTAAATTTAGAGGGTATAATGTATCAGTGACTCAATCGTATCACGACGTGCATGATCGATCGGGCAAGACTGGATCATTCCTCATTACCGAATAAGATACTAGCGATCGAAGCCGAATGTGCTCTCTGAAAGTAAAAGCTGGCTGTCAGATGTATAAGTGCGAGACTGGATAAAACGCGGTCTGGAAAATCACCTTGCTCTGCTACAAGTGACGATAGTTGAAGAAATGAGATAAATCTATTAATCGATAAGATTACGTAATGAGTATCAGCAATCTTTTGTGTCATAAATTTGGTTCTATTCCAAGTCGAATTGAGCCGTGCGCGCGAACCAGAAAAAAACGGAGTGGATCATTCGAACTTAGAGCTAAGTATTTTAAAAAACACGAATCATCGTCGCATTTTTGTCGCGTTTGTCCCATTCGAAGCGAGGTGTGATCAAAAACGCCATATTAATTCAAAGAAGTGAAGCGGTAAAAATTAAGGTATGCGATAAGAGATCAAGCCAATGTATTCTCTGCGGGTCGAACAAGTCTATATTTAAGGGTGCTGGAAAAGACTGACCTGCCCGAAACGTAAGCGCGTAGTATTTTATGCGCCACTTTGCTGTTCGACAGGTGCAATAGTATCGACCATTGAAAATACATATTCTCGTGAGGTAGGATGCATGATCAATAATAGCCGAACTCAGGAGTGAGTGGAAATTAATAAATATTCCCACATGATGGTAGGTCCAACGAGTATAAAGGTTGCAGTAAAAATGTCGCTTGTATATTGGTTTAATGTGTGGAATGGGTACCAGGCCAACCAATACCCAGGTTAGGTATGAACGATTTGATTTCGTAAAGTATACGGTTTGATTCGACCGACGAGAAAGTTTTATTGGATGAAATCCGTATTGGTCCGGCTGGTAGAAGACCACCATTCCGATCGACCACTCATGCGATCTGTATATGAACGATTTATTTGTGCTCATCACTTTTGGTAGACGACCGAGGAGAAGATCGGAGCAAAAACCTCAAGAGCCAAGCTGAGGGTAAGATGAGATAACAAATTGTTGCTAACCGTAATTTTTTCATCCGGTAATATTGAGCTTTTGTAAATCATCAAACTCATTGAATTACGCTTTTTATCTAGGCATGGAGCCCCATGGGCATGTTTATAGCAGCCGACATGACAGTGCGATGACAGGATATGTCAAAGTTAATTTGCGGCGGTACCACGAAAAGCACACATTAGGGTTTGAAGCTAAGTGGAGAGGAATGAAAACAAATAGAAGGAAGTCACAGTGCTCGTGATAGATCGTTTGATTAACTATAAACCCAAAATGTATTAACCTGACCTAAGTAGGAGGCAAAACAAGAAGTATTCGAAAGCAACCACTTCCAATTTTAAATGCAAGAACGGATCGCGCTCCATATAATTTCGAATTAATGGGCAGCGCCGGTCCCATAACCGCTCGAATAACATTCACTTAAACTTTTAGACAGAACCAGATACCAGATCAGACAGGATTGGACCTGCTATATCGGGTTAGATTATGACGGGCGAAGGGTGTGAGTCATTGAAATGAGTAGCTGTCAAAGGGACGATTACGTTCGCGATCAAGAACGAAATTACGATCGAGAAGGCAATGGAGATCATAAATGGCAATCAGCAAAATATTCACGATCGAGTCGGTGTGGAACGCAACAAGCGATCGCGATCAGAGGAGTGTGTGTCTCAACATGTGGCCCGCGATCAGCAAGTCGATCGCGATCAAGGAAGCGATCGAGATCTTGATCGAGGATCAGGTGCGTGATCGAGATCAAGATAGTGTGGGTTGCACCTCACGATCGACGACCATGATCGCGCCTGCGATCGGACAAGTATATTGTGTGTGTGCCACGAAAGTACAAGGGTGCGGCCTTCTATAAAGAGGAGCACGTGGCATGCGGCTTTTATAGATAGCGGCACGTCGCATGCGGCTTATATAAATAGCGGTACGTCGCATGCGAGTTTCTGAGATGGGGATAGGGATGGGGTTGTTGAGTTCGATTGGCTAACTTTAACAGATTACAATTTGCTTTTATTGACGCACGTCGTTAATTTCGAACTGAAGTGTTTGGCCACTAGACTTCACTACTACGCTACATCTGCACAATTGTCGCGCCTAAATTGTTTGGCCAGATGCATTAGATACTTGCAACCCCACCACTGCGATCGGAGGATGGGAAATCTACCCTTAAAGACCCAAGACCAAGGAACGGCTCAAGTGGTCATGGGTGTAGCAAATCGTCGGTGAATATTTTGCACAAGACGGTCTGTTACAGATCAGGGTAACTCATCTCGAGCACTCTACAAAAATACAAGTGATCGTGTGGCAAATTTCACGAGAATGCGCCAACCCGAGATCGCGGTGTGGTCTTTTCCACACCGATATCAAACCTCGACCCTATCGCAAGCACGGTCAAGAATTTCCGTCGACACGAGTCCACCTAGAAGGGTGCAACCCGCCACGACGTCGGGTGAATATAGTAAGCAAAGTGTACAGCACGTGACTAATGTACTCCGTCCATTGGTATGTCATTCGGTCGTCTGTGAAGAGTCGATCTTGGCGTCATAAGACGATCAATTACCGGATCACCACAAAATCGTCGATCACAAAATATTCTTGCAAGCGAATACCTGGGTAGAAACTCATTTGTAATGCAAAATCTACATTTCAATACGAATTGTAATCAAGTTATTTGTATATATACTTCTTTACATTATCTCTGTGCTTCTGTTTTGGCTTTTAGTCGCACAGTGCCGATCGCAAGATTGTTGTGAATACGACTCACTCAGACGATCGACTGTCGAAGAGGGTACTCTGTTTCCGTGTATCAAACTTTCTTTCTTACATTGTGTACTTGTAGTTAGGGTGGACTACATTCTTCGAGGTGGATTTATGTCAAGGTAAAACTTGACTGTGTTCGTGATGAGCTTGGGAGGCGATCGTGTGGAAGTCTTTACACAACCACGGTCATGCCTGTAGGGTGCTCGATAATATTCACCCAGATCGCAACGAGATCGTCTTGTTCAATATATAGATACTTTATCCACTTGACCCTTCGGAACACTTGAGCCTTCTCTCGAGCTTGTGCCGTGTCCTTCGCAGCGTCGCTGCGTCCGATAAAAGTTGAGGATTTGTCTTGAGAGTCCTTGATCCCTGGCCAAACAACTCAGGAATATCACTTGTATAGAGTATTCAAGTTCTTCTGAAGTCAGGTGGCCAGTTATCCAATCCGAAGGAGAAGTCGACAGGTGTACTTCATGCTAATTTAACTCAGTGTTGTGTTTAGCCAATCAACCCGGACCTACCACTGTGCTGACAAGGGCTCAGTTCTTGTTGTGGTCCCTTTGCGCCATGTTTCCCACTTCATGTACTCGTCCACTCGCAGGTGGCGAATCGCGTGGTGTGGTTTACGTATATCCAGATTGCATAATACGTCCTCGATCGCGATCTCTATCTATATCGCAGTCGCGCATTGTCTAATACATCACCTGATCGCACTTGCTTTTCTGATCGTGATCGCGCACGGGATCGTAATCTATTTTTTTGATCCGGTCGTTTATTGTGGTGCGCACTGGAAAGCTTGCGATCGCACCCTCTTTTGTAATCGCTTCCATGATCATGATCATATACCTGATCGCGGTCGTCCCCGTGACGGCGTATGGCGTAGAATAATCCTCCTACTTACCCTTCTACATTCTTTAACCCTATTACGAAGGTCCTGGTCCTTTAGTCATCTTCACCCGTTGACCTGACGTAACGATGCAAAGGCGGCCTATTCGATCAAACACATGCTAGCTTGCACTTAACCGAACCTCTATCGGTGCATGTTTTAAAATTTGCAAAAGTCTGATATCTCTTATCAGTAGCTTGCCGCACGAGACAAATTAGTACCGCAAAATGCTCAAATTATATTTTTTTCAGAAATATTAATTGCAATTTAACGCCACTAATTTATCCTAAGAAATAATTATGTGATGTTTAATTTCCTATGTATCAATCAAACGATAGCTTTTCAAATTGTTGAAAAACTCGCTTTTTGTGGCATGTAACGCGCTCGTCCAAGATGAAACCAAATTTAGACGTGAAGCGTGGCTCCGAAAAGCTAATGCGGTGCTTTTTAAGATCTTAGACGGACCCTTATCGGTGCAAGGCGTTAGTTGCATCGAGCATCGCGTTAAAAAAACAGTATCTGTTTCATATAGGGTGTGTCTTATGTAAGTTGTGTCAACGTTTCTTAAAAATTGTAAAGGGAGGTGATAAACCCTTATATTACCCGAAGTTAGGGCTCACATCTTCACTGAAATTCGTGTCGCTATTGCGATCTTGCCATTTGTCTACGACCCTTAAAATTCGTCAAAAACGATGGGCCCGAGAACGCATCGGATGTGTAATATCATACTGTTAAAAAGATCTTAAACATCATCCATCAGGTAAAACGAGGCTATCAGATGTAAGTACCGGTAAAAATTTCCTTAAACGGACAATCCAACTTGTCCACTTCCTTTCTTCACACGTTGTAATTAACAGGTCCAACGAGGAAGTGTAGGCCATCATGCAAGTTCATCAGCGGCCCTGGTGACGGATAAAAGCGTCAGCTCCGACTAATTTGCTGGCTCTGTAGCGGATCTTAGACCGCCGCGACCGCATCCTGTGAGAGTATCAAGATAATATGGAGCACGAGCACCTTCGTCACCATGATTTGTGAAGACCGCCCAAAACGATCGAGTGCCGATTAGGAGAATGACCTATGAATTTCAAAAAAATTTCATATATAAAACTTACACGAAAGCCTGGTCTGCTTGACGAGCTAGATGAAGTTTTTCGCGAAAGTGCGCCAGCGAATACAAAAAATCCGTAAGATTGGGCTAAAAATAGAATATTAATTAGAAATTTTGAGCTTGCTGTCTGCCTCTGTTGTCGTCCGAGACCTTGTACTGATTGTATGGCCTTAGACAAGCAACATAAAACGCAGGATGCATTCACATCCTAAGCAAATGATCCACGTGTGTACATTGCCTTGACGGTTCAATACACCAAAGGACTAATGTATATCGTCTTTTATATTACTTACGATGTATGCTACTTCAAGTGTAAGTATTTTTGCGGAAACAGTAGTATTAGGTCTTATCTAAAATACAAGAATTGATGCTTTTTTCTTCTCTTCGTTCCGTTTCTGACGTTCTATCGCTATATAGAATGATATTAAACAAAACAAATGACTGTTTCTCAATTCAGCCTGTTTTTCTAACAATTTGTTGTTGTGTCATTAAATTCGCCTCTTGCACACTGCTAAGAGGATTCTTTCGCTTGAGCAGTAAGATCATCATTATTCTTGTTGTCATGATCAGTGATGATGCCTTATATTTCAGCATCGTCGTCATCGTCCTAAACAGCAGCAGCGTAGTTGCTACTGCAATTTTTGTCCTCTTAAATTCGACTTAACCCAATCGACACTTAACGTATTGGCGTGATTGATGATACCACATAGGCAAAATTCAAAATGGTTCTTGCTCGATCGAGTCCCTCCCCCTTTATCCTAAAGGCCAACTTGTGTTGGGCAAGATTACGTGGGTGGTTTAAGCCATTCACGAAGGACAGTGTATGCATTGTGGACGGATGAACGGATTGTAAACGGCGACAACGACCATCGGCAGAATTATTTTAGACTCGACCACCAGTTAGCGTATCATCAAAATTGTTTGAAGGAATCGATTGAAACGTTGATTTTAACCATCCGTTTGAGGATGATTAGAAGTAAACTTTTACATATATTTTTAATGTGCGGAACACGGAAATCTTATCGTCGCCAAAAATATGGGATCTCGATTTAAGACCAGATTACGCCGTAAATTACATAGTAAAGACTCTGTATCGATATAAACATGACTACATCTGTGTACAGTGGGTAAACTCGAATACATCAGCGAGATAAACCATCAAGTAGAACTGGTCAACGAATACAAGATTGGTGCTATTCTTGACTTTTTCTTCCGAAAAAACCCAAAGAAAAAGTTCATTATAAAAACGGACTCACAACACTCTTTCAAGGCTGGCAGACTTGCCAATGCGAACGGAACAAGTTCAAATCTTTACCTGCTGCCAGGTCGCGCCAAATACGATATGTACTTCGTACTATCTCGTATTAGCAGGGCCAATGACATTCGCGACTTGCTGTTGATACGTCTATTTTTTGTCCACGTTCCCCACCTTAGGTGAATTGTGACTAAAACATAATATGCATTCGCAAAGTATAATGAATAAGTTCGGCGGCTCGAGACGTGTAGTCAACAACGGCTGTATATAAAAGCAACGGGTTTCGCATGGTGAAATGCTTGAATGACGAACGGTATAGAGCAATCAAATCTCTAAGGATTTCCGTATTAAATTTGCAAGATGATTTATCAAGCGTAGGAGATCTCAATATTGCGGTCATGATTTCTGCACTTCGTCAAGTAATGTTACCGATGGGACACAAACTGTAAGTGTCGCAACAGTAGGCTTTTTATTGAAGGGTTGCGAGCCGGGCTTACACTTAGTCCGGCGCGAGAGCGCACCAGCGACGACGGTTAGTCGTTCTAGTTAATACTTGACAAAATGGCTGTACTCCGCAAAGAAAAACAGCCACATCGCCATTATTTTCGATATATGTGGGCTATTCACGGCCGAGCGTAGTAATGCATGGTCCGCATAGACGATGAACGGTACAACTTCAAAAATTTAACTACGAAACGTAGCCAGTGCATACATTTCCCGGCAGGGTATCTCTTGTCAGACAATGGATAGATACGTTCAGCTGCTTGCAGCTGACTCGATTGATAGTAGATGACGGACTCTGCGCGATCTGTATCAAATTGCATCAACGCACAGCCAATTGAAATATCGCTGGCGTCGCGGACCATATGAAATGGTATTTCCTGATTTTCTATCAACAGTTTGAGCAATAGCAATCTGCATTTGTTGGTCATCAAATGCTTTGACAGCTAGCGTGTAATTACCACTTCACATGTTATAAGCATAAAGAAAAAATGCACAGTCATTTCGGCGTATTCGCGCGAGTTAAAGCAAGTATGCCGACAGACCGTTCAATTACGAATTAGGATGACATCGACTGACAAGGTCCAGGCGGTTATCGCCTTGATACATTCAAGATCACGGCGTTCACCGTGTTTAGCCCAAATGCACCCAAGTAGTGGTATATTGCTAGCCGCAAATATACACTTCTTAAGGCCGGCGTACAATTTTTGCTTTTGCATAAGTATAAGAACCTGACTCACTTTTGTTTGTGAGCTTTCACGTCCGACGTTCCGTCCATATCCCGGCTATGGATCAAGATATTGTCAAAGTAACTCATTGCAAAATCCCGTACCGAACTCAACAAATTTGTTACACATCTGTTATACATCTCACGGGCGTCACTCAGCCCCTATGGCATCACTTGACAGTCGCACAACATACCGCTGAGTCTGCTCACTCCTGTGTACCGGATAACCCATTCGTGCATGATGATCGGATAAAAGCTATCCACTCGATTCATGTACGAGAAGTCGGTACTGTAAAACATACCATCTTTGATTACGTCGATCCTCATATCAGCGTCTGAGCCGGTACCATTGCAGCATCGAAGCTGCTAAATGCATGCGCTATTTGCCATACTCCTGTGGACTTAAGTTTACATAAGTTTGGAGATCTGTAAGATAAAATTTACTTCCTCACATGGCCCGCTCCAAAGCGATCGGTTCAAAAACTTGTCGATCGCTAGTACTTGTTCACGAGGCATTTGCCACTGTTTCATGACGTATTATTTTGATCCCCATTGAGATCGATCTCGTGTCAAGTGATTTTATCCTTCGCCATTTCCTAAGGCACGTATACAGCGAAGCAAAAATCTAATTGATTAAATACATATACAAATAACTTACCTATATCAAATTATTGCAATATGTAGTCTTTTATTGTAATTGAGACAGTATGATAATTAAGCCCGACTTATTCTGTTCACCAGAACAGCTCGACTCAAAAAAAAACAGCCCGACCCATTCTGAATACTAGAATAGCTCGACCCATTATCAGAACAGCTCGGACTGTTGTGTTGATTCCATTCATATCCGACCATTTCTGTCCAAGTTGTCTAAAACCAACTACCCATCATACGGGTTCTAGCAACATATTATCAGAGGCCTGCTTATGACAACAAACATATATAAGCAAACTCTCACATCGGCATACACCACTTCTCTACAGCTATTGGCACCTTTTACGCAGGATTTTTTCATGCCTTCATTCGGGTGATGACCAAAACGACTATAAATACCGGTTGTGCAGTCCCCGTTTAAGCCGACTGTGGTATCGCTGATTGCTATTCAGTCACATGGCGAACCTTATCTAAGAATTCGGCACCCGCCAAGTACGACATTGTTCTGGCAAGATGCCTTGAATATAATTCGCATCCTAGCGGGACTTTTTATATCATTGTGTGAGCAATTGGCGTTATAATCGAGATAGCGTTCACAACGTAAAGTATCTCGGTCACATCGCGTCACATTTCGATTACGCTGGTAAGCGGGTTCGAGACTCATTAAAAGGCAGCAGGATTTGATCTTTATGTCGGTGGCTCGTAGGCGTTTGGGAACCACTCATACTATGGCTAATGTACGATATTATATAAACCGGCGTTGAATTAGATAACAAAACACACGCTAGCGTAAGCGTGTTTCTTACGCTTCCTCGTATTACCTGTAGTGTGTGTAACGTAACGGGACCTGACTTCGTTACCATTCCTACCGCGAGGATTATAAAATTGACCCACCCATATGCAAAGCTTGTAACTAACCTTATATAATGTGCATATAGGTACCCGACGGCGCGTTTGTCGAAGCTCGCAACGATGCGCGACAGCACCATTTTCGCTATAAGGTCACGGAGTGCAAAGCAACAAGTTTCCACTAGCGCCGTACCGTGAGAACTTCACAGCCTGCAAAAAATCGTTGTCTCGAATTTAAATAATGAATACAACTGTCCGTTTGTATCTTTCAACAAAGACCGTGCACACCAAGGATTGTCGCCAAAATTACGAGTTAGTGAGTGAAATACGGATGATTTGGTAGATTGTCTCTGGAAAGGTCCATGCTTCACAATACACCCATATCAATGAGGTGCAGTATTTACGGTGACAATACACGATCGTATCTTGCCTACTCACAATCGATTAACTGAAGTCCGTGCTGAGGTGAGGAGGTAAAGGAAAATTTAGGTACGCGTACAACCCACTATATCCTGTCGCTGGGCAACTAAGTTACCTCAGCGGCGACTACTTAATAGACTTGATGACACAAGTCCTTGTATAGCAGAGCGCCTACGAGTATACTCTTGTCTTGAGATGATCAGGTTCCTCGGTGTCAGCTCTGGGCCCTGTAAAACATGTTGAAGGTTGTGATCGACCCTGGTCTACGAATGGAAAAGCCTTAGCACTGGTACCGGGAGGTACGCGGAAAGATACCCTTGTAAGTGCGGTACGATTACGCTTTGCCGGGGGGTGGCTAATTAAGCCGGATAACGGGTCGTAGGCGTACCCAAATATGCGATAAGCCTTTTCCCTGTGTGTTTAACATGTTGTTCTATGTTCGAAGCCTCTATAAGTGGTCGACATCATTGTCGAGGAAAGCTGAAGCCTCCTTGACAACACCTTGGCCGGAAGAAGTATGGGCATAAATAGAAGCTCACGTGTCCATAGCGATATTTGTCAGTCGATCCGCCGTTTTTATGTATGTGCGATAATGATATCCTTATTTGGCGATATCGATGTTGTTAAAGACGGCGCATGCTTCTCGGACAAAACGCACCAAGTGTGGCTCACATGGAGATTGTGGAGATTAAAGTCGCAAAACCACTAGCACAATATTCTCATGAACATTCACAGATGAAAAGCCACGTGCATTAGCTTGCGGAAGATTGTGTATGAGACAACAAGATTCCACACTATTTTTCGTGTTATAGGCGATACCATAACCCATGCGCGATACCCACGTGACGCAAGAGGAGTGCGTTTGAATGTGAAGTCGCACAGTGACGGATTCAGCTGCTTTCAACATCGAATTCCTTGGGATGCTCCGTCGAAAAACAGGAGGTAAATCTTTTCAGGGTACCTTTCAATAGACAGCACGCGCAGAGATGACGGCAGATTAAAACATATAAGAGTATCAGACAATGCTGACATTACTTGTGCAAAGATATGGTACTTTGTTTACTTGGCTAGGGCTCATTATATTACAGCCTGCAATATACCATATAGCAGGACGTGTAACATTGACGCCCCGTTACAGAGGAGGTAGATGTACACAAAATACCATGTGCATGAATGATCGCATAAAGGATGAGCTGTAAGACGATACATGTTCTGTAGTCAATATTTAATACTAATGACACTCTCGTCCATCGATAAACTGGTCAGAACATATTAGCTCGCAGTACACTATTGCCGACCATATATTGACCACGCACTGGTTCTATGCGATAGGTATACCGATATGCTGGACTTTGCCACAATGTAACGGGGCAGCCCGTTACATGAAATTGTCACTTTAAGGAAAGTGACAATAAAGAATATAAAAATGGATATTCTTTAAACAATATCACCAAAGTGGTGATATTGAAGGGTCGACCAAAGGGTCTGTTCATTGGTTGATATCGTGATGATATCAACCCACCAATCGCCGCAAGACGCGCGCAATGAGTGGTGACGAGACGTCACCATACATGCAGTTATATTAGTATGATTGAATTAAGTCAAACGAAGAGACAGTAGTTTAAAGACTTAATTTATTAATATAACAGTTCTACTTTTACCCTACCTACGCTTCCTCGCTCGCCACGTGTACGTCCGTCGGGGCACCCAAATCCCTTGCGTTAAGTTCACGCAAGGGTGTGCCCCGTTACACCTGGTAGCACTTTGTAGTCCTTCCAAGGACCGCGACATCCAACATGAACATGTTGGATGAAGAAGACACCTTTCACGCCACGCGTGAAGGGTTTACCCATTTGAGTGACATCGAATGGGGTGCGATAGAACGAATGAGTTCTACCGTAGGCGAACTCGTCGTTAGCGCCATGTTAACGTCTCTAGACAGAGACCAACATCATGCCGCTATCGCCAAGTTCATACAACAATAAACTTGCTCTCGAGAGGGAGAAAGTAGCCTTGCTTCACCAGCAAGGCTCTCAACAGGCCGAGCAGTTGAGAGAACTCGGTGCTCAAAAGACAGAGCTGTTGAGACAGCAGCAATTCCATGCTGCTATGGGCGGGACAGCGCATGCTCGCCGTCCCGAGGTCAAGAAAGTTGACATCTCCAAGTACAGTGGAGTCCCGGAGGACTCCCTGTTACTGTGGTTTGTCGAACTCGACAGAGCCCTAAGGGCTCGTCGCGTCGAAGATGAGCAAATGAAACTCACATTTGCTCAGACCCACTTGGCAGGGCGTGCCAAAACTTGGTCCCTGGGACTCTAGAGTAGCGACCCAAACGTGTTTAGGTCGCTAGATGACTTCAAGTCCCGGCTCAGACAAACGTTTGAGCCGCCACGGGCTGAGTTCAGGGCTCGTTCAGAGCTCCTGAAACTCAAGCAGGGTAAGCGTGATGTGCACGCTTACGCACAACATATACGACTCCTCGCGAGTAGTATAACTGCCAACCCAGTTCATGAACACACGTTGATTACGGTGTTCATGCAAGGGCTCGCAGAAGGGCCCGTCAGGAGCCACCTGTTCCGCCTTGAGCTGAATACGCTTGAAGAAGCGATATCAGCCGCGGAACAGGAAGACTTTAGCATGAGACAGGCTCATGCTAGCTCAAACTCTTACCGTCCACCGAGACGACAAGAGATCGGAGGTCCAGAACCAATGGACCTCTGCTATGTTGAGAGCGAGAGACCTCGCTCTTCAAGCAACAAGCGATTGCAGAGGTGCAATCGCTGTCAGAAGTTAGGGCACTACGCATACGAGTGTAGTGCTCCACGCCCAGTACCAAACAGTACTGAGCGAAATGGACGACCTTTCGCCAGAAAGGGCAATGGGCGTGGGTCCAGCGCTGTTGCGAAGCCGCAACAGCGAGACGGACCATCAAAAAATGGTCGGGGTCAGTAGGGGCGAAGCGCCCTACTGATCCAGCAACCTCAAGAGAATTTGCAAATCTCTTGACGAAAGTTGCTCCAGATACACAATCATTGTGTGTCTCTGCACCTGGTGATGACGTTTCGCTCATCACCTTGAAGTTGGTAAGCGACAAATGATTTGTCGCTTCGTGCCCTAGTAGACTGTGGGGCGTCGAACAACTTTGTTCGTCGCCAGTCACTAGAGGGTCGTAGGCTCAAGTTCGTTGAGCGCGACATTCCCCTCACAAGGATGCCGGTGCGCCTTGCAACAGGCGCATCGATAACCGTTGAGAAACGTGTAGTAGGAATCCACTACACGTTGGAGGGCGAGCAGTACGATGATGACTTCATCGTACTAGATCTGGATGACAAATTTGATGTCATCCTGGGATTACCTTGGCTCAGAAAGTACGAGCCAAGGGTGAGCTGGCAGCATCGATCCGTGAAGATGCCTGCTGCTTGTTCATCAGATGGCCATCTGATGAACATCTTGGAGCGTCCACAAGCGTGTGGATGTTCTGCGAGTGAGTGCGATGGCCTCACTTGCGGTACGGTCGTTAGCACGACTGCACAAGATCACAGTGTAGTTGATCACTACACTGTGGAGCAAGCTCCCGGCGGCTGTACAGATGTACAGGCTGCGCCGAAGGTCCACCACTCGACTTATTCGAGTGGACCGGGACGTGGATGCACGCCTAGCGAGCGACATCCTAGCAAGAGAAAACCGGTTGCCCACAAGCGGCAACACGGATATCCTAGGTCGACTGGAAAGTCGACCGTAGAGGATCGGTGCCTGACTGTGGTTGCACAGCGACAGTCAGAAGACGTCGAGGGAATAAGTCCCCACGTACTTGAGGAAGGAATTCCTCAAGAGTCACTTGCTGAGGGATCAGGCCCTCAGCAACCTGTGGAAGCAAGTGCCCAGGAAGAAACCGAGACGTTGAACGTCTTGGTTAATGACGGATCAAGCGTAGGCGCTTATACGCTTGATCTGATTGTGACTCCGAAGTTGACTTCGGAGATAACTCAGTTGCCAACGCTAGAACCGAAACGGTTTTCGCGTGATCTGCGTAGTGGCAAAGTCAAGCAGATCTGCATACTCGTCACAGAGGATGAGTATATGGACGATATTCGGTCGGCAACAGTATTTGCTGAGAACGAACGGGTTCTCAGCAGCTCATCGATGGACGAAAGTGTCCTCGATGAGAAGACTCGGATTGAGCGATACACGTCTCAATCCTGGGAGTCACTTCAGGCAAATCCTTTGTATAAGGATTTGATCGAATTCAGGGATGTGTTCCCTGAATCCGTACCTTGCGAGTTGCCGAAGGACAAAGGCACTCGACACGAGATCGAGCTCAAACCGGGCTCGAAGTACTGTGTCATGAAGCAGTGGCCACTGCCTCGTGAACAAGTGATAGCGATCGACAAGTTCTTTGCCGATCGCTTAGCATCGGGCCATGTGAGGGAATCAACATCCCCTCACAGCTCTCCGACCTTCTGTGTGCGAAAGGCCACAGGAGGGTGGCGGATAGTGCACGCATTCAACAAGTTGAATGCTGCAACGGTACCGGCTCAGACGCCGATACCGAGGAAGGACGTAATCATAGATGGTATGTCAAAGAGTACCATCTTTTCGTCCATGGATCTGATGGATGGATTCTATCAGATCCTGATGCGTGAACGGGACGTCCCGTTCACGGCAGTGAGTACCCCCAGCGGGATGCTGTGGGAGTGGCTAGTGATGCCACAGGGGCTGAGTAATGCCCCTGCAACATTCAACAGATGTGTAACAAATCTGTTGAGACCGGTGCGAGACTTCGCACCGAGTTACTTCGACGATGTGTTCGTCCATAGCCGGGCTATGGACGGAAAGACGGACGTTGAAGTTCACAGAACTCACGTTCGTCAGGTTCTTCAACTTATGCGCAAGCATAAGTTGTACGCCAACCTCAAGAAGTGTATATTCGCGGCTAGCGAAATACCACTTCTTGGGTGCATCGTGGGGAAACACGGCGTACGCCCTGATCCCGAAAAGATCAAGGCGATCACCGACTGGCCAGTGCCAGTCGATGTCAAGGGACTAAGGAAGTTCCTTGGTCTAGCGGCGTACTTGCACAAGTACTCGCGCAACTACGCCGAGATGACTGTTCATCTTTCTTGTCTGCTCAAGAAAATGTCAACTGGTCATGGAACGCTGAGTGCCAGCGTTCCTTTGAAGGTATCGAGCAATGCTTGACGCAATCGCCGATCTTGGCGATTGCAGATAAGGACAGACCATTTCATGTGGTCTGTGACGCCAGCGATTTCGCAATCGGCTGTGCGTTAATGCAGTTCGATGCAGATGGCCCGGAGCGCGTCATCTGTTATCAGTCGCGTCAGCTGCAAGCAGCTGAGCGTAATTACCCAGTGCATGACAAGGAACTCCTTGCCATGAAATATGCACTGGCTAAGTTTCGCGTCTATCTCTTGGGAGATAGACCGTTTGTTGTCTACACGGACCATGCGTCATTACGCACGGCCGTAAACAGCCCACACCTCTCGCAAAGAATGGCGAGGTGGCTGTCTTTCTTCGAGGAGTATAACTTCTCCGTGGAGTATAAACCGGGACGACTCAACCTCGTCGCGGATGCGCTCTCGCGCCGGCCCGATTTCGAGCCGGACGCACAATCCAACAGTGAGGATAAGCCCACTGTTGCGACACTGTCAGTCAGTGTCCCGTCGTCAAGTTTACTTGACGACGTACGAAAGGCATACGCGGAAGATAAGGATCTTCTGCGATTGATGGATCATCTGGTGAATCCATCCAGTAAATCCATGAGGGATTTACCGGCTTTGTACCGATCCTCGTCGGATCGGTATAGTACACGCAACGGATTGCTGTACTATACAGCTGTTGCCGACGACACACCTCGTGTCGTCGTACCCGCTCATCATGATTTGCGATTGCGCATTATGTATGAGTGTCACGATGCCCCAACAAGCGGCCATCGTGGTAGAGAAAAGACTTACCTCACGGTAAGTCGCGACTTTTACTGGCCCCGCCAGTATCAGTTTGTTCGCAAGTACATACGTGCTTGCGAAGTTTGTCAACGGGTGAAGCCTAGTCCTTCATCCCGTGCGCCATTGCAGCCTCTGCCTGTTCCGACAGAGTGCTGGCAGTCCGTTTCAATGGACTTCGTCTTCGGTTTTCCCGAAGACGCTCACAAGAATAATGGCATTCTTGTGTTTGTTGACCGATTCAGCAAGATGGTCCATCTTGCTGCTGTCCCTGAGTCAATCAAGGCTCAAGGTTGTGCTCGTGTCTTTCTAGACACGGTCTGTAGACTCCACGGGTTACCCCGTGAACTCGTATCCGACCGTGACCCTCGGTTCACGGCGGCATTTTGGCAAACCGTGTTCCGTACTCTCGGAACACGATTGAAGATGTCCACTTCTGACCATCCAGAAACAGATGGTCAGACGGAACGTGCGAACCGTGTCCTCGAAGAGATTCTTCGAGGATATGTTCACTCGTTTCCGAGTTGGAGCGAATTCCTACCCATGGTGGAATTCGCCATCAATAATTCGGTGCATGCTTCAACACAGCACACCGTTTTACGTAAAGGGCCTACGCCATCCACGAGTGCCCACCCTTCTAGAGTGTGACTCTTGGATAAGGGGGGAGGGACTCGCTCGAGCAAAAAACGTTTTGGCTCTTGCTCATCACGTGTCGACGCTAACGTCGTCACGTATGATGCCGATGTCGATCATGTTGACATCGACGAAGAAGATCACCTCAATAATAGCGATGACGCTATTATTGACTCGGATGATGATGACGATGCTGGTATATTCAGCATCGCCAACGATTATGTCAGCGAGGAAGAAGACAACCTCGCTGAAGAAGAGAGCAAACTCTTAGCAGTGCGCACGAAGCGCACTGCCAGACAAAACAAAGAGTCAACAGAGAACTTCCTGCTGACTCGAGAAGCGGTAGTCCGTTTCGTTCAGGACTCCATCGCAAATGCGGTGGACCGTCAGAAACGCAACGCAGACAAGAATGGAAGAGCAAATGTTCTTTCATTTAAGGTTAACGACCTAGTACTACTGTCTACGGTAAACTTACCTGGATATGCAGTCACTAGTGTCGACCGTAGTAAACTACAGCCGAAGTACATTGGGCCATTTCGAGTGTTGCATCGCAAGGGCAATGCATACACACTCGAATTGCCACGTAAGATGCGCACGCATCCTACGTTGTACGTGGGGAGGCTTAGGTCGTACTGTCAGTACGAGCCTTCTTCTTCCGATGAAGATAGCCCCCACGTTCAAGAACATCCATCAAGTTCTTGTGTTCGCGCTCCAGACGATCCGTCTGGTCGCGCAGATATGATACCTCGGAACTCAACCGATATATCTCCCCCGAGCTGTCGCCAGCTCGCCGAATAGGGAGCGGACATCCCGCTCGACCTGAAGCTGCGCCGTGGCATAATCGGCGCGATCCCTCGCCCGATCAGCCTCGTGACCCTTGCGGTTCTTCCGCACGGTGTCAGTCAAAGCGTAGCGCCGGTCGCGCTCGTGCTTCAAGTCATCGAGCAAGTCATCGATTGCGCGATCCATCTCGTAAGGGTCGAGATGGTGAACCGAATCATCTGGAGGAGGTCTTTCCTCCTCCACCACATCCTTTGGTGGATGCTCACGGTGATCAACGCTTTCTAGTGGAGCGTATCTTGAATCACCGTGACGATTCAGGATCAAGGACGAGCTACCTCGTCCAGTGGCGGGGGTATCCACCCTCTTGGAACAGCTGGGAGCCCGCTCTCAGCTGTTGATGGATGTTGAAGGTCTCGTCCGCCAGTATGACGAGACCCATCCGATGAGTCCTGTGGCCCATCGGTAAACACGCGCCCTAGGCGCTTGTAGACGGATTGCAAGTTTGCAATCGCGTCACGCATCTCAGCCGAGATGTGTGCCCTTCCCCAGGGCGAATTTAGGGAGTACACATCCCTATGTGCACGCTGCGAGTTGTCAACAGAACTCGCACAAGGGTCATCTCCATGTAAGGCAAGGAATGCCTGCCTCACTCGATAGACAGTGCAACCGGTACCTAGCACCGGTTGGCGTTCGCCGTTCGAACCTGAGGCGTGTTGCCTCAAGTTTCTTGAGCCACCCTTCTCGTCCAAAATTCTTTATGTTTGGACAAACGCGTTCCACGCAGCCAAAAGCGATGTTTTGTCACGCTTTTGGTTGCTGTTGTACCATCGATGTCTAAGAAAGACATCGAGATAAAAATTCTATCTAAGCGCGAAAGTTCTTCGCGCTGGAACTCAAGCCGTGAAGCTCGGTTGCATCGAATAAGGGTATTCGATGGTGTTGGTCTGTCTCGTGAGACAGGCTATTGATGAGTTGTTCGGGAAAACGCCACGGCTTCAACTCATCACGCTTCACAGTGGTACCCTTGTCGGTACCACGGCTCCCAGATTGACGACGGCTCGCGCCATCGTCATCACGCTCGTGCGAAGACGCACGAGCCGGCGGTGGTGAAGAATAGAATCTCACCACCCTGATCATCATCGTCATCACTGCCGAACAGACTGTGATGCAAATCACGAGTCCGTTCGTTCGGCAGTGGTCTTGGCGAATACTGAGGCGTCGCCGGTGAGCGAGACGCCTCTGGAGCATTGCCCGAGTCAGACACGTCTGACTCGCCAGAGTAGATGACCTCCACATCGGGGTCATCGTGCGCACGCGGCGTGATACCGCGTGCACCTGCAGCACCTGTTGCTGCAGGCGAAGAAGGGGCGGCAGACGACGAAGCGTCTACCGCAGAGGCTGGCACAGCACCAGGCTGTGTAGGTCTTGAGTCACCTCGCATAGACATGTTAACTATGCGAGGTCAAGCGGAAAGTGAGTGGAACGGACCAAACAAGTGCTCCCTGTCCCAATGGTGGCCAACGGGTGGCCTCCATATTTCGATAGTCACACGGTGACTATCAGTTAAGGGGGGTGATGTAACGGGGCAGCCCGTTACATGAAATTGTCACTTTAAGGAAAGTGACAATAAAGAATATAAAGATGGATATTCTTTAAACAATATCACCAAAGTGGTGATATTGAAGGGTCGACCAAAGGGTCTGTTCATTGGTTGATATCGTGATGATATCAACCCACTAATCGCCGCAAGACGCGCGCAATGAGTGGTGACGAGACGTCACCATACATGCAGTTATATTAGTATGATTGAATTAAGTCAAACGAAGAGACAGTAGTTTAAAGACTTACTTTATTAATATAACAGTTCTACTTTTACCCTACCTACGCTTCCTCGCTCGCCACGTGTACGTTCGTCGGGGCACCCAAATCCCTTGCGTTAAGTTGCGCAAGGGTGTGCCCCGTTACACACAAGGCTGGACAAGTATGAATTCAGTTGGTTTGATCGTATTCATTTTTGCGATTCCCGTAGCGCAATGAGGTCAAGTGTCTAAGCGTCTACTCATTTACCTTCATTGACCGAGATATGAAATGTCTCAATCACTTCTTAAAAATCACATCCAGAAGCCTATGTATAATCTTTCTCACACTGGCTTTTATACTGGCTGAGCAACCACAGTCATACCATCAATGTTTTCGGTCGACAATCGATTTAACATAGAACCACCGTGTTGCCGTATATGTGTGTTCGATTTCTACTCTGTAGAATTTTGCCTTTTTAAAGGATGCATCCATGTCCCGAGTTACTGGACTTCTTCGAGATGTGGACGTTTTGCGCAATTTGTATAATTGCACATTCGTTGTGATCTTTTTCTCAATCTAGTGATGAACTGCTTTGCGATCTTTAAGACTCAATTAAACGAACGCGGCCCAATCGAGGCTATCGCTCTCACTTGCAGAACACACGATCCGTTTAAAGGATTTACGAAGTTTTTCAAATGATACCTGATGCACAAGTGGTAGAGATTGTCACTTGTAGATGCTACCACCTCATCCTTGGCTCTTAGACCCGGATCCAAGGCAATCCTTGGTTGACAATTTTTTGTCATATAGATCCAGTAGGATAACTACACATTTGTAATGTTTCTTTTAATCGTTTACTAAACTACTCTACATATCTCTTCATGAAAACCAATGCGCTTCTCACTGGACGAACCGTCATTGTCGTCAAAAAGACCTCTCTCTTGATATAGTTGAGCCTTTTAGCCCTCAATATTTGCCGACAAAAAAATCCTTGATTTTGCACAGTCAACTTGGGCCCGAATTGACCAATCATTTGACTAATCCAAAGGTCGACGTTGTGAGAAAAACCCCATCAACGGGTGACGAGACGCAAAATAACTGTGTGTCGGGAACAACCTTCGTCATGAAATTTGTCGATATCTTAATGTTGCTAAATCAGGAAGGAGCATCGCCCGCTGTTGCGACATTGCAAAAAAGCGTCGGACCCGCGTCCACCACATTGCCCAGCTGTTGGAGACTCAATTTGCCTTGTACCGCGAGGTTCTGAGCCTGAAATATCGCAATCATATGCGTAGTGTCCTGACTTGCGGCAGTGATGGCAACTCTACGATTGCTTCACAATCGGACGGCAAAGTATCTCCTGCTTAAAATAACTGAGGTTCATTAGCTCTGGACCTCCGACCGCTGGTCACTTTCGGAAAATGATAGGTAATCAGCGTGGTGTGTGACTGTCTCACACTAAACTCTGCCCGCATCGTAGCTGAGATTGCTTCTGCAAACGCCTATAGCTCTGCGCGGAACAGATGGTCATTGAAGAAGTCATCTGCGAGCCGTTTTATAGATATCGTAATTGACGATAGTCATTTACAGATTTAGCCACTACGATACTTGCTAGGTCGCGCACGTGTTGTGCGAAATTGTATATATTGCGCTTAAGCTGGTTTATATGCACAAGCTATGATAGAGTCATGAACTGTGCCTAGAAGACTTATACAATTTGCTGATCAGGGATATAGACATACTTTATGACCTTTCACATCTGGGCTGCGCAATGAGTTTAAAATCCCTTTTCTGGCATCACGTTTAACAATGTGACTAAGCTAAAGCAACTTACAACTGCTCACAGTCGAATAGACGAACCTTGATGAACCTGTTTAACTCGACAAATCATCTCAACATGGAGCCATCATCGACTTTTTGGTAGTTTAAGATCTCTAGCTCAGAGTATTTCGTTGACGCATGACCGTCAACTCTACCGACTGAGACAGGTGCTGTCTCAGCAATTCAGTTCGCTGATGATCTTGTTGTCGCATCCATTTCACCCCGCCTGCGACTCACCAATGGATCATTGCAAAACTTTGTTCATGAGGAACGATGTTTGTCCTTATCCCTATGACGACTACATCATGGTCTAGATATCTTCTTCGCCAACGGCCGAGCTAATTTGTCCGACCACAATTCATTTAATATTGCTTATAAAGGACGATCCGTCACGAGTTCCGTGAAAGGTTTTACATTCTGCATCGTCCAATATTTTTATTCAAGGCGATGCATTGTGGTCCTTCGACAGACTGCAAAGTGCTACCAGGTGTAATTGGACACTGGCAGATACGCACTAAATCATGTATGGAGCCGACTCGTACTAACAAAAATGAGTGTCTATACCTTATTACTTTATACTTTCGCAGAAGAACGGTAAATGACTTCAAGAAATAATTTGCTCGTTGAAAAGTAGCATTGATACACATAATTAGATAAATTTTAAAATATCGATGTAGTTTAGAATATAATTACGTATTCAAGATAATAAAAACAAACTAGGAACTCTTGATAGTATACAGAAAGTAAATTATATTCAAAACTGTAAAAAATAACATGCTTTGCGTCCAAGTATGCTTTTTTTATTTGTCACACATTAACTCCACGATCATGGTCGATTCGAAATTCCACATTTCGACCGCGATCAACCCTCGCCTCGTTAGGAAGGCCGTGAAAAGGGTCCTGCCGCGTCTTTGCTGCGCTTGCAGCCACCAGTTGTGGGCGCAGACTCTAGGTAAGAAGTTGTAAATTATTTATATTACATTGGCCGCGGCCTTTAACGCAGTCAGTTTATGCTAACGTGCTTGATATCTTGGTATTATTGTTAATTTAATTATTTAGCTGCAATAGTCAAAATTGCTCGCTTATTGTTGCTGCTACAACCGTTGCTGTATCTGTTGCTAATGGCATTGCTCTGTTGCTACTGTTGATGATGCTGGTTTAATTTTTTTCGGCGGTGCTGAGGCTGCTATTGTTGTTGCTATGTTGCTATTGTGGATGTTGCTAAGATGTTTCTGCAGTTCTTGCTACGCGAATCAAACAATAATTATACAGTCATCTTGAGCGCACTTGGGTTTGAGAGTCGTTTTTCAATTTTAACAGCGCGGAATAGACGGCTAAAATTACCTATTTGCATAGAATGACGGCTCCACCCACGTTACTCTCACATCAAATTCAGTGTCGATGATCGTAAGACTTCGAATACGCTTATCTGCGCTTTTATATATTTGATATAGTTAAATGTAGTAGTGTTATATCTTAGAGACGAAGAGTGAGATTTTGAATATTTTACAGGACAAACATCTTTAAATGACGCCAACACACTTTGATAGACCTGGAGATGTACGCTTCTGCCTTCTTAAATCAACCTTAGTATGTGATCGAGCCAATATCAACGCTAAATTCCTCGACGTTTCGACTTTTGTTCATATTAAATATACAAATCAAATGCTAAAGGCAAACTATCAAAAATGTCTGATACAGTTGTCTGCATTGCATTCATAAGTCTTTTTTCTCTATCCAATATACGAATGATGTAGTGGTTGGAGGCAAGAGAGTAGGAAATATATAAAGGTAGAATAATTATCTTCATTCTCCACCAAGACGATACCGAGTCAAAACAATTTGGATCTCGTTGTTACGCGTGTAAAAGCTATCCATTAGTAGAATTTCGCCGATGGAAGTGTATAAAAGGTGTTATTTAGGACGAGTTTACAAACTGTGTAAGGCTGTTTGATAATAGCTCTTCCCGGAAAGTGACGCACAATCGCACAATCACATCATACACGAATTAGAGCTTCGTTTCTTGGCCTCGGTCATTAGGTACAACCATGAACGATGGAATGAGGTTGTGTTGCTCTATACTATTGCCGAATAACTCGAGCTTTGATCTTTTCAGCGCATGGACACAATTCATATAGGAGGCAGAAATTTCGATACATTACAGCTTCATTTAAATTATTTCGATTTTACATTCCTGCCAAAGTTCATGGCCATATCTCGGTGCAAGCTTTACCGCAATTTGTTTCGCAGCTGCATATCTACATGACCCTGCGATGATTCCAAGATTGGACATGAGTGCAAAGCTAAATTAGTTGGAGCGCCAAATGTTTGTAAAAAGGCAGGCTAAACCAAGATTAAACAGTCCTCTTGTGTGCAACTAGCTCTGTAACGTTGCTTGTCACTTAAGACAACACGATACGGCATTTCCACAGTCAGTTGTACAATATTACAAACAAAATTGTCGCGTTTGCTACTGTAACACCGTTTTTCGATGAAGCAGCTGATTTGATGCTTCTCGTCGTCGCTTTCCATCTGATGTGCGCAAAATTACAAGTGCTATTGTGTGGCCAGCAAAAGGTAGAGAAGGTGGCACATCAATCGTTCGCCACATGTCAGTATAGTCCATAATGTCAATAATGGCTAGGTCAAAATTTTACAAAGGGGACGTAAAACTTTGCGTTCAGTAAACAAACTCGGTTCATTTTTTGTATTTTTCGACCTTGTAGTATCCTCATTTTATTTTTTTAATTATCATGGTACATGTAAGTATTCTTTTTTATAATCTATTTGTAAGATATAGTTAAATATCTATCATACTGATTTGTCCTAGCTTAAATGAGCTAATCAAATATAAAAAATTATGACGTATACTCACCACACGTTGCACACGATTAGCTGCGACTGGTAAATTGAAGTAAGCACAATCTTAACAAATGAGTATAAGTTAAGGGCATATCATTTCATTTCTGTAATCAGTAATAATATTTACTGAAATATTTAACCTTTTACTCTTTATTGTCATTTCTCATTGTATAAATAACATCTGAAGGGCTACCGTGTTAGACATGTAGCCAATCTAATATACGCCAACAGCAATATTTATGGTTCTCTCGACGAAATTCGCTGGGTTGCCGATAATTTACCGCATGATACCTCTCCTTTATGTTTAATGTCTAGTTGCTTGATACTTTGTATAGAGTGCCGTCTACGTGTCTACCAGCTCGTGCAATACTGATCATTACGCTTGTTGGTATCGATTTCTCACACCAGTCTGACCACAAATTGTGCTACTACGAGACAAAAGATTCTACAATTTAGGTCTATCCGGTAGCTCGATGGGAATAACATTGCATACATAGAAACTTAAAAAGTGTACGCGCGTCTTCGGCTTTACGAACTAAACTTTTAGTGTTTTTGTACGTAAGCTTTATCGCGGCGCCACAACGACCTTCTACATTTGATCCATGTATTTTTTAAAAAAGCACTGAATACATTGCAGAACATTTTCAGATGCTACATGTGATACTTGCTCATAATTTATGATTTATCGACGGAAGTAACCGACCGAAACATGTGCTATACAGGCATCGCCGATTCTAACATTTGCGCATAAGAGCATCCGTCAACTAAAGCTTTCGTCTGCCTCAATAATGCCTATCAAAGCTTTCGAAGACCGAAACATTTGCCGACAAACATTTTAATGGCCATAACCTTGGTCGACAGAGACACGTCGACCGAGACATTTGCCGAATATTTCTATTCATGATGTCATCGACTGCAGATTTTGGCATGCCTTGTGTATTTTTAAAAGATTTAAACTTGCAAAAGCTTCTCATGGTGTTGACATAACTATATGGTATTAGAGAATATGAACGCTGGGGTCAGAATTTGTAAAACATTCTGCTAGACACAGTGTCCCGAATCATGATCGCACGAGTTGAACGCAAAATTGACGACGGCACCCGAAAGTTTATGAAGGTGATAAAATCGGAATGTAACATGTATTGATGCGAACCGTCATTTATACTGTTTTACGGTCTTTGCAGAGTGACACATCGACACTAAACAAAAATTTCTGTCTTCGCGGCGGTGCCAACTATGTTTTACGGTCAATTTTAGGCAGACACGAACTTAGATAGGATTTGTTAGCCTCTGTGGTGTTTATTGTACTAATTTGTTGAATATCAGAAATCATCCTAGTAATAATTAAGTTATAGGATATATTCAATATTTTAATATGTGGTAAAGCGCTCACGAGATTTTAATGCTGAATAAAGATGTGGGAGCTCTCAGATCGCAAGCGCCAGTTAAGTCCAAAAGGGGGTCTGATTGGAGGAACTGTTTCTGAAATGGGTGGCCCATGGTCTTAATCTGAGCTCTCGATCTCTACATTCATGGTATACCGGTTGGGTGTGAGTCACGCTAAAGTTCCAGAGAGAGCGCATTTGTTGTAAGCCACATGGGTACAATAAGAAGATCTTTGGGAGAGGGAGACACGTGGCTTCGAAATTCAGGATACCGATAGGGATGGCGATGAGCTAGTAATTTTGGGTTTGATTGGCTAGCATTTAACAGAGTTCAATTTGCTTCTAAGTACAAGTTTCGGCTTTTCTTCCGGGTTGTATTATTGGCCACCCGACGTCATAGAAAGTTGCATACTTAAACCAAGTGATGCCCTGTATTGTTTGGTCAGGGATTGAGGACTCTCAACGAAAACTTCAACTGCGATCGGATGCAGCGGACAGGTAAAGGCGAAGGGTGCAAGATTGCGAGACGGCTTTAATGGTCAAAAGGCTCGCGGAAAATTATCTACATTGGACAAGGCGATCTCGTAGAGATCAAGGTGGCTCATATCGAGCACCTTACAAGTACACCCGCTCTCTTGTGAAGGTTTCCACGCGACAGCATCGGACCCAACCACGGCCAAGCGTGGCATCGACTTGAGTACACCAGGAAGAGTGCAACCCGCCCCACCGACGGGTACACAAGGTGAGCAAAGTATACAGCACGGAATCGGAGTACCCCCTCCGTTTGTAGGTTGTCCGGGCGCCAGTGGAAAGTCAAGATCGACTCTTCAAATGAGCGATCACCACTCCACCACAAATATATATCGGGGGCTGTGTGAACATTGGCGACAAACAGATATTTTATAGTATAAATTGCAGCAGGTGCGTGCTCGGGCGCATAGGAAACAACATTGATATATTTAGATGTGATTCATATGCGCATATCGTTTTCTTTTCAATATTTTCATATTTGTTACTTTTGTAGTTTGCGTTATCTTTCAGGCACTAAGGATTTAGATTAGATTGTCGCATTTGGCTTCGTTTTCGCGCATGTAGGCTTCGTTTGTTGCGTCACAGCAAATGTTTAGTGCTGTGGCTAGGAGGCACGAACTTGTAACGGTAGTCCATTTGTTGTCTCAAGATGTAAAGCAAGCAAGGATCAAATCTTTCTACTCTTTTCTTACTGATTGTGTACTTTTTATTCGTTCCATAATAGCGCGAAAGCATTTTGTTTTGATGATTCATTAATTGGTGACCGATCTAAGAAGCCGAGTAGAAAAACACTAGCGCTGGGACCGGAAGATACATGATCTGTACTCGGACACTAATATCATATAACGTCGAGGAGGGTTAATTGCATGTGAGCTTCCATCATGTTGGGATACAGCGGGTCCTTCGCGTACGTGGATAAACCTCAACGTATATTTCTAATTTGTTTATCGAAAGAATATAAAAGTCGTTCGCGTTTCGTAGGCTCGACAAATGCTATACGGAGAAGCTGTATACCTATCTCGAGTACATCATCTGATGAGGTGGCAAAAGAAACTTCAGTTCCGAATGGTTCATCGGGCCTCTTACCAAGTTTAACTCAACGGCCAGTGTCAAACACTGATTTAACAGAATGTTGATCACGAGCGAAACATGCCTCATGGCTCTACGTAAATTTAGCATGGAACCGGCGGCAACAGATCATTGGCCGGGCGTATTATCTATTTAAACAGCTGCTGGACAAAAGATTACAATTATCTCTTCTTGACGAAAAAAACGTCATTTTCGAAGGTATATTACTACATAAGAGAAAATGCAATTAAAATCGCCCGAGCGGCAAATCTACCCCCTTCGTGTTTAGGGTATCCGTTGCTCTTGTTTTCTACCAGGCGTGTAACGGGGTTACGCGTCGACGGGTCGTCGACAATAGATGTGGTACACACAAGGGATGGGATCCCCTTTAAAGTAATATTAGAGCTTAAGTATTTATTGTTGAAGGCTAATGTCTGTCAATAATTGATTACGAGATCTTTTAATAGGTTTATTTCGGACATAAGTGAGTAGATTATTTACTTTGTTCTACGGTGTTCTTTTAGGTTAAAAGAGGAAATAAAATTCAATTCCCATTTTGATCAACAAAAGACACGTGCCTCTCTGAGGCGTCTTGCGATCGTAAGGAAGTAGCATCGCCTTGTTGAAGCAGCTACTCCTTGTGCACTTCGTGCGTTTGATTCTTTGAATCGTTTGGTCCCCATGGAACAGGGACCGTAAGCTCTTTGAGCTTGTTGACTCTTTGAGTCGGGTTATTTGAACCACCCTTTAGCTCTCGGAGCTGTTGACTGTTTGAGTCGGGTTTGTAGAACCTTAAGTTGCTCGTAAGAGCGTTAAGTCTTCCTCTGACTTAAGGAGCTGTGTATCTCCGCTACACTTGGTAGCATTCGTAGTTAATCTACACCTGAGTCGGTAACTACTGATTCTCTGTGAGTTTGGAGAAATTTACACCCCTCTCTGAGGCTCAAAAGATCGCGCTTGAGAAGCTGACCGCGGCCGTAGGCCCTGAGTATGTGGAGTTTATAGCTGCACAAGTTCCCGATGTGCAAAATGCGCAAATCGAGGCCTTCATGCAGTATGAATCGGCCCTGTAAGGGCAAATTTAAAACCAAGTATCGTCGGCTATGCCAACACTCTACGTGACAATGCCACCAGAAGAGGCTAAGCCTCGTTCCCTTCGGGTAACGTTAAACATTCCTCCAGTAACAAGAAGAAAACCTCACCCTCTGGATCCGTGAGATTGAGATGGCCATTGGCTCTGGCCCTATCCCACTTGAGTATCAGCGGGTCTCGCTTGCTATCTCCAAGCTAGATGGAAGAGCTAAAGAGTGGGCTCTGACGTGTGGTAAGTCGGTCGACTTGGCGTTTCCCACATGGGAAGCTCGATTAAGTTAGACCTTTTGCGAGCTTTCTCGCCGCCTAACCAGGCTTATCGCGTGCGCTCTCGCTTCTTGTCTACCCGCCTAGGTAAGAATGAGTTAACGGACTATGTCCAAGAGTTGAGAACTCTGATGGCTGCTATGCAGTCTGACCCTCTTCCAGAGACAGTATATGTGACTGTCTTCATGAAGGGTCTTCGTAATGGCGTTTCCAGGACCGAGTTCTTTCGGGTCCATCCCTCTTCTTTTGAAGAAGCTGTTAGCATCGCTCAAAATGCTCCGCACAACTTCAAGTCGGCCAGACTTGGTTGGAATGGGTACAACCTAAGCTTTGTAAGGGCAACCTCTTCGAGCACCTCGGCTTACAGTAAGCCAGAATTGATGGATCTCAGCCATGCTGAAGATGAAGGTGAAGCGGAGCGTCATGTTGCAGAGCAACGACAGGAAGTGAAATGCTGGTATATGTGCGAAAGCACTAAACACTTGCGTCCCACTTGTCCTTTGCGTAAGCAACAATCGACTCATATGGGTCGAAACCTCAGCCCCAACCAGAAACCTGGTATGGCACAGGGAAACGTCGACACACAGTAGGTGCGAGGCTCCCTACTGGGGTAGATCTAAGTTCTCTACGAGGTAGAGTGAAACAGGGCTTAGCCCCACTGAGATATGTACCCACCAGCACAGAGCGTGGATACAAGCCCGGCTTGTTAGTCGCCGAGGCGAAGATCAAAGGCTTTGAGAATCGTTGGTCGATCCTAATTGACTCCGGAGTATCATGCAATTATGCGCGACGTCGTTCCCTTGAGGGAAGTTAGCTTTATGCTGAAGCGCTCAAAGCTCATGAAGGTAATTTAATCACCGTTCGTTTAGCGACTGGTAGTCGCGTCTCGGTGCCTAAAGTTCCGTTGAACTTAGGTGTAAAGTTTTTGGATTTTGACAGCATTGAACGCTGCCTTGTCCTCGATTTGGATTCGAGATACGATCTCATCCTGGGTATGGCTTGGCTTGAAAGCCATGAGCCATGGATTGATTGGAGTTCTAAGACCTTAGGCACCACGAGCAATGTTTCTAGCGAAGCTTCAAGATCCATGAACCCACCTTTGCTAGGCAACAAAAGCGCTATTGGCGCGATCCATTGACGAAGATGTCAATGTGCTGGACATTGGCATGCCAGAGTTAGTTAACTTCAATGTCAATGACATCCATATTGAACGGAGCTCTTTCATTGTATGTGAGGGGAGTTATACTCCGTTGAGTGATACTCGATGTGATACTGAGTCACTGTATGCTGCAGACATGTTTGGCCTGGGGCTAGACATCAAGAATGTAATTCCTCTGATCTGAGTGAGGTGGCAAGTAAAATGCCACCGATTGAGGGCGGCCGAGGTGGCACCTCACTGAATGTCGGTAATGACATTGATGGCGAGAAGCCAGAGTGTTCAGGGCTAGGCCCGAATGCTGTACGTGAAGTAGTACGTGTAAATCCACTGGGTGGAGTAGTCGAGTTACGTAACACTTCACCAGATGTCGTTCAAGACATGAGCTCTCGTATAGAGCGTGCTAAGATGAATAGCAACCACGAGGACCCTAATGTTCGGCCTCTAGGAGGTGTAAAGTTTCCTTGAGGTAACAATCTCAGCGTAGGGTGGTAAGTGTTAAGCGCTTAACGTCTTAGAAGTCACGAAGTGATACTAGTAATAATACACTATATACACTTGTCAATGGGTTGACTGGCAATCTTGATGGCAATATTAGTCTTGAGACCCTTTCATCCTTGGATATACTCTTTGACCTAGACGAAATGTCGGACGGCGAATTTAGCCAAACCTTACAGGAAGGAGAATTATCTGAGTTTGTGGTCATTTGACCGAATATTGAGTTGAGCTCATCCTCGTTATTGGACGAGTCTGTCCTTGAGGACACAAAGGCGGCATTGGATGCCTGTAGTGGATCTTCGATCCTTGAGGATCCTCTCGATCCTTTCTATTCTTTGATAAAGCATTTTTTAGGACGTGGTGTGTCACAACCTACCGTCCGTCTTACCTCCCGATAGAGGTGTACGTCATGAAATTGACTTGGTTCCTGGAACTAAATACTGCGTAAAACGGCAGTGGACTTCACCGATAAAACAGTTTGACATCATTGACAACTTCTTTCGTGAAAGCACGCGGCTGGTATGGTACGTGAGACCAAATCTCCCCATTCCACACCGACCTTCTGTGTCAAAAAGCCCAATGGGAATTGGCGCATTTTTCATGCTTACAATAAGCTTAATGCGGCCACCATCCCGGCTTAGACTCGAATTCCGAGGAAGAATGTTCTTCAGAACAATGTGGTGAAATGTACAGTGTACAATGCGATCTACTTAGTCGATGGTTATTACCAGCTGCTCCTTCGAGAAAGTGATATTCCGCTGAAAGCGATCAGCACTCCGATCGGTATAACTTGGGAGTGGTTTTTATGCCAGAATGGTTATCAAATGCCCGACTACATTCAATCGTCTTGTGACACAATTGTTCAGATCTCACCGAGGTTTTGCACAGAAATACTTTGATGACATCTTTGTCCATAGTCGTGTTATGAACGGTCGGTCAGATGTGGAAAACCAGATTGACCATTTACGAGCGGTGCTCGAGTGCATGCGCACGAATTAGTTGTACGCCAACGCGTCTAAGTGCATATTTGGTGCAGAAAAGATTCCTTTTATAAGGTGCTTTATTGGTAAGCGAGGCCTTAGAGCGGTTCCCGCTAAGGTGAAATCCATAGTTGGTTGGCCGGTTCCAAAGAACCAAAAGGACTTACGTAAGTGGCTTGGCCTTGCCAATTACTTGCACTAGTACAGTGCGAATTACGCAGACATGGCTCGGCCATTATCCAATATCCTTAAATAGGATGTGGAATAGTGCTGGACTAGCACCGAGCATGATGCTTTTCGAGCAGTAAAGGAGAGTATCCTTCATGCGCCAATCTTGGCTTTGCCCAATTCTTATCGTCCTTTCAGTGTCGGCTGTGACGCATCTGACTTTGCCATCGGCAGTGCTCTGTTACAAAAAGATAATGATGAACGGGACGCGTCATTGCGATTGAGTCCTGGCAGCAGAGAGAAGCTAAAAAGAAATATCCACTTCGAGACAAAGATCTACTTGCAATGAAGTACGCTTTGGTCAAATTCAGAGTTCATCTGCTTGGCTCTAAGTCTTTTGTGATCTATACAGATCATGCATCACTACGCACTGCTACCTAGTCGCCACATCTCTCTCAGCGAATGGCTCGTTGGCTCTTATTCTTTGCGGAATACAACATCAAGGTAAAGTACAAGCCGGGCAAGCAGAATGCTTTGGCTGATGCGTTGTCACGTAGGCCTGACTATGAGCTTGCTCATGTTACAACTCTGTCGTCGTCGGTCACTGACCTAATCCGTACGGCATATGCCAAGGATGAACACTGTGTAGCTCTACTAAGCGCTCTAAGGAGCAAGGAGTTTAAGGACTAGGACATAGAGTTGTCGGCACGGTTACGTGCGAGGTTTACATCGATATTCTATCGATCAGGGCCTGTTGTGTTATGGCACGGATGTGAAGATTATTTCTCGCATCGTTGTCCCTCATGATGAGGAGTTGAAGTATCGTAGCCTCTATGAGGCGACATGATACTGCGTTAAGTGGTCATCTCGGTCGAGAGAAGACATATAGCTCTGTGAGCCAATATTATTGGTGGCCCAAACTTTTCAAATGGGTAAGCACATACGTGCGTACGTGCGAAACGTGTCAGCGGGTGAAACCCTCAGCTCATGCGGCTGCGCCGCTCGCTAGTCTTCCTATACCCTCTGGGTGCTGAAAGTCCATCAGCAGGGATTTCATGTTCGGTCTGCCGAGATATGTGCAAGGCAATATGGGTATTGTGGTCTTTGTTGACCGTTTGAGCAAGATAGTCACTTGGCGGCTGTGCCAGATACCATTGACGGTGAAGGTACATCTACGCTGTTAATCGATCGAGTGTTTCGACAACACGGCTTGCCTGTGGCAATTGTCTCTGACCGAGACCCTCGCTTCACTGGGAAGTTTTGAAAGTCCACCTTCAAGGTGTCGACACACGTTTGGACATGTCCACGGCGGATCATCCGCAGACTGATGGTCAAACCGAGCGAGTCAATCGCGTTATCGGTGACGTATTACGCAGTGTTTGCGCTAATACACCAAAACGTTGGAGTTCAATGCTCCCTGTTGTTGAGTATGCGTTAAATAAGGCTGTTCACGCCTCTACAGGCTTTACTCCGTTCTACGTG
This sequence comes from Hyaloperonospora brassicae, assembly GCA_947650285.1. Lineage (NCBI taxonomy): Eukaryota > Oomycota > Peronosporomycetes > Peronosporales > Peronosporaceae > Hyaloperonospora > Hyaloperonospora brassicae. Next base: position 56,860 of record CANTFL010001453.1, read on the forward strand.
AACGGTCTCACACACCCTCGCGTTCCGTTAACGCTACCACTGCGTGGTTCAGGGCTTGGTGGGGGAGAGATGGCCGATCGGCTTGCTGGCATCAGCCCTTCTACTGTTCAAAAACAGGTAAGCGAGTTTCTCGCAACGCGATTGAATGTCTTACGGCATGTGCGTGGCCCACTGGCTGATAGCCAAGACAAGGAGAAAGAACAAGCTGATGCTAAAGGCCGAGGTTGTATAGAACGTTATGAGATCGGAGACCAAGTCCTACTTAATGCTAAAAATCTACCTACAAACGTAGTGTCCGCCGTCTTCAAGACAAAGTTGTGCCCGCGCTTCATTGGACCATTCACGTTCGTCGCCAAGAAGGGTGTTGCGTATACGCTCAACCTTCTGCACAAACTGCGCACACACCCCGCGTTCAACCATGGTTTGCTTCAGCCGTATCGGGATCCGTCCCACGTGAGCTTGTAGGCGTTTGCGTCGCATAGGTTGGCCTTGCTATTGGTTGCTGAATCCGTATTAGGAAGTCAAGCTGAGCCTACATCCGGGCTTGGCCCAACTCAAACGCCTGGACACGGACTCGCATCGCGTCAAACGCACTCTGGGTCTTACCCAATGTCTCACGGAGACCACTCAGATCGAGAAGCACCTTCTCATGCTCCTCCTTTGGTATATGCGACCACCTCCGACGCTGCTCGATGAACAAGGGAACCGCCAGTTCCAAGTGGAGCGACTCCTGAAACGACGTCGTCGTCAGGTTCAATATCAGTATTTGGTTAAGTGGCGAGGGTACCCGGAGTTGGAGAACTCGTGGGAGTTTGAGACACCCCTTCGTCAGGATTGCTTATACGCCGTTGATGTTTTTGAACATCGTGGCAGGGGTCATCCCTCGACCGAGAGCGCTTCTCACCAATAGTGGTGGAGGCAGGTGGGTAGCTGGGTACCGCTTGACCAACACCCACATCAGTCGGCACAGCCGGAGCATAACGTGTGCGAGTTCGCAACTGGCCTCTGGCCTTCAGCTTGGCGTAATCATACCGAAGCTTTCGTTCTAGACGAACATCTGCCACATCGGCACTTGCTCTGATCGCTAACACGCTGCTGAGGTGTCGTTTCCGATGCACCCAGCGAACAAAAGCGTTGTCTTCTTCCTCCTGAGATTCGCCTGCGAATAAGAGGATGGGTATACCCTTCATCGGTGGAACCGGTGCACCCCGTGCTTGCGTGTCAAGGCGCAACTTGTATTGACTTTGAGTCGTCAAGTGGGGTTGCAGGTACCTCTCACGTTGTGCCTGTCGACTCGCCACCTCATTAGAAGATGTATGTTCAGCGCCAATAGCCCACGTTGCCAAATAACGACCTGTCGTTTGGCGTATACGCTCTTCCACATTGAGTGGTGTGAACAGATAGCCACGACGACCCTCAAGGGTTGCAGCAAGCTGCATACGGCGCTGAGCGCTCTCCTCTCGTTGGATAGCCAACTGTTGTTCCTGATCGATTGGATTAGGGATGATTTCATCTCCCACAAGAAGTGTTTAATGCGGCGCCGATGGCGCGTTGGCTTTGCCACGCTCGGCAAATGGGTTTAATGCAATATATGGCGCTGCCTCGTGCACTGGTGCGTCGTACATTGTCCTCTCGTCACCATGGATATCGTTATCGCTATCATAATCCACCTCTACATCGATGCCGAGGTAAGACGAGATAGTCGAATACTTATAGGGTGGCGATGCCATGGTGTTTTGTGTTTTGCCAACCGTAAGGTTAAAGCGCACACACACCGTCCTCTTCGAGGAAAGAATTCGATTGACGTTTTGTAGAAACGTCAGTCTGGTGAACGACGGTGTAACGGGGTTACGCGTCGACGGGTCGTCGACAATAGATGTGGTACACACAAGGGATGGGATCCCCTTTAAAGTAATATTAGAACTTCAGTATATATTGTTGAAGGCTAATGTCTGTCAATAATTGATTACGAGATCTTTTAATAGGTTTATTTCGGACATAAGTGAGTAGATTATTTACTTTGTTCTACGGTGTTCTTTTAGGTTAAAAGAGGAAATAAAATTCAATTCCCATTTTGATCAACAAAAGACACGTGCCTCTCTGAGGCGTCTTGCGATCGTAAGGAAGTAGCATCGCCTTGTTGAAGCAGCTACTCCTTGTGCACTTCGTGCGTTTGATTCTTTGAATCGTTTGGTCCCCATGGAACAGGGACCGTAAGCTCTTTGAGCTTGTTGACTCTTTGAGTCGGGTTATTTGAACCACCCTTTAGCTCTCGGAGCTGTTGACTCTTTGAGTCGGGTTTGTAGAACCTTAAGTTGCTCGTAAGAGCGTTAAGTCTTCCTCTGACTGAAGGAGCTGGGTAGCTCCGCTACAAGACGGCTATCGTCGTCGAAGCTAGAAGTCGCGTGTGAAGTGATGAGTTAGGAGTACCCTGCGTATAGTGTTGGAAAACGTGCGCAGCCTAATACGCAGTACCATCGTGTATGCGGTGTACAGCGTGAGCTGATATTCTTGGGCAACCGTTTACTGCTGCCCGGGCATGTCACTCGCCAAGGTCCGAATTCCAGCATCCCTGGTATGCTCTGATCGGATATACACGCCACAACTACGACTCAGTGCCCACTTGACCACATGATGACGGCTGAGACTTGCAACAAAACACACATGAAATAAATACTGCTGAGCCCAGCTCAGTACATATTGTACGCGGCAAGCCAAGCAAGTCACCGTTGTGGAAAATGGCGACGAGTAGTAGTATAGGATGTAGCTCACGCTCTGGCGTGCCTGTCGCGCACTTGTGTAACAGCAGCTCCATCTCATTGGAAATTATCGAAGTGCAGCACATACTTTGCCGATTTTTTCCGAACATCGTATACCGAAGGAAATGTGTTCATCACTCGACCGAAGGATCGTGGCGAGCACCGCGCAACCTATTCTACAAGATGGACGTGATTATAGGACCGCATTGATGACGGCAATCCCTAGAAGTCGAGAAACATCGACGGGTTTACCACCGATCAACTCAAGTACACGATCGTGGATCACCATTGCGCTCGTCAATACAAGGCCAGGTCCGAGGCGGGCGCCTGTACTAGTGCTTTCTACGATGCTTTATGGGTGTAAATGAAGGAAAGCGGTAAGAAACTAAGCTCTTCTACATCGACAATCGACAACGATCAGCAATTTGGCCATCGATAAGATCGGCGCTTGCAGTATGGAGCGCTCCTGCATCACAACTGCTTCGAGATTTTGCATGGACATTATTGACAACAAACAGGTCATCAGCAATAGGTGCGTTTGTAGGGGCTATGCCGGTCATGTCACACAGTCGAAGCGTTTGTCGGACGCAGATACGATACCACTTACCGTCTTACGCGGACAGAACGTACTAACACACAAAAACGATCGACATGTGTTGCGAATTCGGACCGACAAACGCGCGTCAATGCTTCGCATCCGTCACGTGGTTCGATCTGGTGTGGCGCACGCCATCGACATCTCCCTCTCAATAGTGACCGTAGTCAATGGAGCAGTGAAGAAGGTCGTCGGCCACGTTGACAGCGGCTCGAGGAGTCTCGTGCGGGCGCTGAGCACGTGGTGTCCACTGCAGCAATGGACAAGGGCCGCACGGTCAACGCCGTGGCATCACGTCGGACTTGAGCTTCTCGAGGCGTCCGTTTACTTCGACGCTATGGGATAAGAGCTCTCACTTCGATTGGGCTGGTCGACTGTCCCGGCTATGCGCCGTTTGTAATGGGGCACACCCTTGCGTGAACTTAACGCAAGGGTTTCAGTCCCCCGACAGACGTACACGTGGCAAGCGAGGAAGCGTAGGTAGATTAAAAGCAGAACTGTTATATTAATATAATTAAGTCTTTTAACTACTGTCTCTCTGTTTGACTTAACTTAATTATACTAATATAACTGAGTGTATGGTGACGTCTCGTCACCACTCATTGCGCGCGTCTTGCGGCGATTGGTGGGTTGATATCATCAAGATATCAACCAATGAACAGACTCTTTGGTCGGCCCTTCAATATCACCACTTTGGTGATATTGTTGAAAGAATATTCAACATAATATTCTTTATTGTCATTATCTCTAGAATGACAATTTCCATGAAACGGGCTACCCCGTTACATCACCCCCCCCTTAACTGATAGTCACCGTGTTTCTATCGAAAAATATGGCGGCCACCCGTTGGCCACCATTGGGACAGGGAGCACTTGTTGGGTCCGTTCCATTCACTTTCCGCTTGACCTCGCATAGTTAACATGTCTATGCGAGGTGACTCAAGACCTACACAGCCCGGTGCTGTGCCAGCCTCTGCGGCAGACGATTCGTCGTCTGCTGCTCCTTCTTTGCCTGCAGCAACAGGTGCTGCAGGTGCACGCGGCACCTCACCGCGTGCGCATGATGACCTCGACGTAGAGGTCATCTACTCTGGCGAGTCAGACGTGTCTGACTCGGGCAATGCGCCAGAGGCGTCTCGCTCACCGGCGACGCCTCAGTGTTCGCCAAAGCCACTGCCGAACGAACGGACTCGTGAGTTGCAACACAGTCTGTTCGGCAGTGATGACGAATCAGGGTGATGAGTATGTTTGCTCATCACCGCAATCAGCTCGTGCTCCTTCGCACGAGCGACTTGACGATGGTGCAACCCATCGTCATACTGACAACCGTGGTACCGACAAGGGTACCACTGTGAAGCGTGATGAGCTGAAGCCGTGGCGTTTTCCCGAACGGCTCATCAATAGCTTGTCTCACGAGACAAGCCAACACCATCGAATACCCTTATTCGATGCGACTGAGCTTCACGGCTTGAGTTCCAGCGCGAAGAACTTTCGCGCTTAGATAGAATTTTATCTCGATGTCTTTCTTAGACATCGATGGTACAACAGCAACCAAAAGCGTGACAAAACATCGCTTTTGGCTGCGTGGAATGCGTTCGTCCAAACATAAAGAATTTTGGACGAGAAGGGTGGCTCAAGAAACTTGAGGCGACACGCCTCAGGTTCGAACGGCGAACGCCAACCGGTGCTAGGTACCGGTTGCACTGTCTATCGAGTGAGGCAGACATTCCTTGCCTCACATGGGGATACCCTTGTGCGAGTTCTGTTGACAACTCGCAGCGTGCACATAGGGATGTGTACTCCCTTAATTCGCCCTGGGGAAGGGCACACATCTCGGCTGAGATGCGTGACGCGATTGCAAACTTGCAATCCGTCTACAAGCGCCTAGGGAGCGTGTTTACCGATGGGCCACAGGACTCATCGGATGGGTCTCGTCATACTGGCGGACGAGACCTTCAACATCCATCAACAGCTGAGAGCGGGCTCCCAGCTGTTCCAAGAGGGTGGATACCCCCGCCACTGGACGAGGTAGCTCGTCCTTGATCCTGAATCGTCACGGTGATTCAAGATACGCTCCACTAGAAAGCGTTGATCACCGTGAGCATCCACCAAAGGATGTGGTGGAGGAGGAAAGACCTCCTCCAGATGATTCGGTTCACCATCTCGACCCTTACGAGATGGATCGCGCAATCGATGACTTGCGCGATGACTTGAAGCACGAGCGCGACCGGCACTACGCTTTGACTGATACCGTGCGGAAGAACCGCAAGGGTCACGAGGCTGATCGGGCGAGGGATCGCGCCGATTATGCCACGGCGCAGCTTCAGGTCGAGCGGGATGTCCGCTCCATATTCGGCGAGCTGGCGACAGCTCGCGGGGGATATCTCGGTTGAGTTCCGAGGTATCATATCTGCGCGACCAGACGGATCGTCTGGAGCGCGAACGCAAGGACTTGATGGATGTTCTTGAACGTGGGGGCTATCTTCATCGGAAGAAGAAGGCTCGTACTGACAGTACGATCTAAGCCTCCCCACGTACAACGTAGGATGCGTGCGCATCCTACGTGGCAATTCGAGTGTGTATGCATTGCCCTTGCGATGCAACACTCGAAATGGCCCAATGTACTTCGGCAGTAGTTTTCTACTGCCGACACTAGTGACTGCATATCCAAGTAAGTTTACCGTAGACAGTAGTACTAGGTCGTTAACTTTAAATGAAAGAACATTTGCTCTTCCATTCTTGTCTGCGTTCCGTTTCTGGCGGCCCACCGCATTTGCGATGGAGTCCTGAACGAAACGGACTACCGCTTCTCGAGTCAGCAGGAAGTTCTCTGCTGACTCTTTGTTTTGTCTTTCAGTGGGCTTGGTGCGCACTGCTAAGAGATTGCTCTCTTCTTCAGCGAGGTTGTCTTCTTCCTCGCTGGCATAATCGTTGACGATGCTGAATATACCAGCATCGTCATCATCATCCGAGTCAATAATAGCGTCATCGCTATTATTGAGGTGATCTTCTTCATCGATGTCGACTTGATCGACATCGGCATCATACGTGACGACGTTAGCGTCGACACGTGATGAGCAAGAGCCAAAACGGGTTTTGCTCGAGCGAGTCCCCCCCCCTTATCCAAGAGTCACACTCTAGAAGGGTGGGCACTCGTGGATGGCGTAGGCCCTTTACGTAAAACGGTGTGTGCTGTGTTGAAGCATGCACCGAATTATTGATGGCGAATTTCACCATGGGTAGTAATTCGCTCCAACTCGGAAACGAGTGGACATATCCTCGAAGGATCTCTTCGAGGACACGGTTCGCACGTTTCGTCGTCTGACCATCTGTTTCTGGATGGTCAGAAGTGAACATCTTCAATCGTGTTCCGAAAGTACGGAACACGGTTTGCTAAAATGCCGCCGTGAACCGAGGGTCACGGTCGGATACGAGTTCACGGGGTAACCCGTGGAGTCTAAAGACCGTGTCTAGAAAGACACGAGCACAACCTTGAGCCTTGATCGACTCAGGGACTACAGCAAGATGGACCATCTTGCTGAATCGGTCAACAAACACAAGAATACCATTATTCTTGTGAGCGTCTTTGGGGAAACCGAAGACGAAGTCCATTGAAACGGACTGCCAGCACTCTGCCGGAACAGGTAGAGGCTGCGATGGCGCACGGGATGAAGGACTAGGCTTCATCCGTTGACAAACCTCGCAAGCACGTATGTACTTGCGTTCAATCTGATACTGGCGGGGCCAGTAAAAGTCACGACTTACCGTGAGGTAAGTCTTTTCTCTACCACGATGGCCGCCTGTTGGTGCATCGTGACACTCATATATGATGCGTAAACGCAAATCATGATGAGCGGGGACGACGACACGAGGCGTGTCGTCGGCAACAGCTGTATAGTACAGCAATCCGTTGCGTGTACTATACCAATCCGATGAGGATCGGCACAAAGCCGGTAAATCCCTCATGGATTTACTGGATGGATTCACCAGATGATCCATCAATCGCAGAAGATCCTTATCTTCCGCGTATGCCTTTCGTACGTCGTCAAGTAAACTTGACGATGGGACACTGACTGACAGTGTCGCAACAGTGGGCTTATCCTCACTGTTGGATTGTGCGTCTGGCTCGAAATCGGGCCGGCGCGAAAGCGCATCCGCGACGAGGTTGAGTCGTCCCGGTTTATACTCCACGGAGAAGTTATACTCCTCGAAGAAAGACAGCCGCCTCGCCATTCTTTGCGAGAGGTGTGGGCTGTTTACGGCCGTGCGTAATGACGCATGGTCCGTGTAGACAACAAACGGTCTATCTCCCAAGAGATAGACGCGAAACTTAGCCAGTGCATATTTCATGGCAAGGAGTTCCTTGTCATGCACTGGGTAATTACGCTCAGCTGCTTGCAGCTGACGCGACTGATAACATATGACGCGCTCCGGGCCATCTGCATCGAACTGCATTAACGCACAGCCGATTGCGAAATCGCTGGCGTCACAGACCACATGAAATGGTCTGTCCTGATCTGCAATCGCCTAGATCGGCGATTGCATCAAGCTTTGCTTGATACCTTCAAAGGAACGCTGGCACTCAGCGTTCCATGACCAGTTGACATTTTCTTGAGCAAGGAAGAAAGATGAACAGTCATCTCGGCGTAGTTGCGCGAGTACTTGTGCAAGTACGCCGCTAGACCAAGGAACTTCCTTAGTCCCTTGACATCGACTGGCACTGGCCAGTCGGTGATCGCCTTGATCTTTTCGGGATCAGGGCGTACGCCGTGTTTCCCCACGATGCACCCAAGAAGTGGTATTTCGCTAGCCGCGAATATACACTTCTTGAGGTTGGCGTACAACTTATGCTTGCGCATAAGTTGAAGAACCTGACGAACGTGAGTTCTGTGAACTTCAACGTCCGTCTTTCCGTCCATAGCCCGGCTATGGACGAACACATCGTCGAAGTAACTCGGTGCGAAGTCTCGCACCGGTCTCAACAGATTTGTTACACATCTGTTGAATGTTGCAGGGGCATTACTCAGCCCCTGTGGCATCACTAGCCACTCCCACAGCATCCCGCTGGGTGTACTCACTGCCGTGAACATGACGTCCCGTTCACGCATCAGGATCTGATAGAATCCATCCATCAGATCCATGGACGAAAAGATGGTACTCTTTGACATACCATCTATGATTACGTCCTTCCTCGGTATCGGCGTCTGAGCCGGTACCGTTGCAGCATTCAACTTGTTGAATGCGTGCACTATCCGCCACCCTCCTATGGCCTTTCGCACACAGAAGGTCGGAGAGCTGTGAGGGGATGTTGATTCCCTCACATGGCCCGATGCTATGCGATCGGCAAAGAACTTGTCGATCGCTAGTACTTGTTCACGAGGCAGTGGCCACTGCTTCATGACACAGTACTTCGAGCCCGGTTTGAGCTCGATCTCTTGTCGAGTGCCTTTGTCCTTAGGCAACTCGCAAGGTACGGATTCAGGGAACACATCCCTGAATTCGATCAAATCCTTATACAAAGGATTTGCCTGAAGTGACTCCCAGGATTGGGACGCGTATCGCTCAATCCGAGTCTTCTCATCGAGGACACTTTCGTCCGTCGATGAGCTGCTGAGAACCCGTTCGTTCTCAGCAAATACTGTTGCCGACCGAATGTCGGTCACATACTCGTCCTCTGTGACGAGTATGCAGATCTGCTTGACTTTGCCACTACGCAGATCACGCAAGAACCGTTTCGGTTCTAGCGTTGGCAACTGAGTTATCTCCGAAGTCAACTTCGGAGGCACAATCAGATCAAGCGTATAAGCGCCTACGCTTGATCCGTCATTAACCAAGACGTTCAACGTCTCGGTTTCTTCCTGGGAACTTGCTTCCACAGGTTGCTGAGGGCCTAATCCCTCAGCAATCGACTCTTGAGGAATTCCTTCCTCAAGTACGTGGGGACTTATTCCCTCGACGTCTTCCGACTGTGGCTGTGCAACCACAGTCAGGAACCGATCCTCTACGGTCGACTCTCCAGTCGACCTAGGATTTTCATGTTGCCCCTTGGGGGCAACAGATTCTTTCTTCTAAGATGCTGCCCGCTAGGCATGCATCCATGTCCCGGTCCACTCGACTTATTCGAGTGGTGGACCTTCGGCGCAGCCTGTACATCTGTACAGCCGCCGGGAGCTTGCTCCACAGTGTAGTGATCAACTACACTGTGATTTTGTGCAGTCGTGCTAACGACCGTACCGCAAGTGAGGCCATCGCACTCACTCGCAGAACATCCACACGCTTGTGGACGCTCCAAGATGTTCATCAGATGGCCATCTGATGAACAAGCAGCAGGCATCTTCACGGATCGATGCTGCCAGCTCACCCTTGGCTCGTACTTTCTGAGCCAAGGTAATCCCAGGATGACATCGAATTTGTCATCCAGATCTAGTACGATGAAGTCATCATCGTACTGCTCGCCCTCTAACGTGTAGTGGATTCCTACTACACGTTTCTCAACGGTTATCGATGCGCCTGTTGCAAGGCGCACCGTCATCCTTGTGAGGGGAATGTCGCGCTCAACGAACTTGAGCCTACGACCCTCTAGTGACTGGCGACGAACAAAGTTGTTCGACGCCCCACAGTCTACTAGGGCACGAAGCGACAAATCATTCGTCGCTTCCAACTTCAAGGTGATGAGCGAAACGTCATCACCAGGTGCAGAGACACACAATGATTGTGTATCTGGAGCAACTTTCGTCAAGAGATTTGCAAATTCTCTTGAGGTTGCTGGATCAGTAGGGCGCTCCGCCCCTACTGACCCCGACCATTTTTTGATGGTCCGTCTCGCTGTTGCGGCTTCGCAACAGCGCTGGACCCACGCCCATTGCCCTTTCTGGCGAATGGTCGTCCATTTCGCTCAGTACTGTTTGGTACTGGGCGTGGAGCACTACACTCATATGCGTAGTGCCCTAACTTCTGACAGCGATTGCACCTCTGCAATCGCTTGTTGTTTGTAGAGCGAGGTCTCTCGCTCTCAACATAGCAGAGTTCCATTGGTTCTGGACCTCCGATCTCTTGTCGTCTCGGTGGACGGTAAGAGTTTGAGCTAGCATGAGCCTGTCTCATGCTAAAGTCTTCCTGTTCCGCGGCTGATATCGCTTCTTCGAGCGTATTCAGCTCAAGGCGGAACAGATGGCTCCTGACGGGCCCTTCTGCGAGCCCTTGCATGAACACCGTAATCAACGTGTGTTCATGAACTGGGTTGGCAGTTATACTACTTGCAAGGAGTCGTATATGTTGTGCGTAAGCGTGCACATCACGCTTACCCTGCTTGAGTTTCAGGAGCTCTGAACGAGCCCTGAACTCAGCACGTGGCGGCTCAAACGTTTGTCTGAGCCGGGACTTGAAGTCATCTAGCGACCTAAACACATTTGGGTCGCTACTCTCGAGTCCCAGGGACCAAGTTTTGGCACGCCCTGCCAAGTGGGTCTGAGCAAATATGAGTTTCATTTGCTCATCTTCGACGCGACGAGCCCTTAGGGCTCTGTCGAGTTCGACAAACCATAGTAACAGGGAGTCCTCCGGGACTCCACTGTACTTGGAGATGTCAACTTTCATGACTTCGGGACGACGCGCATGCGCCGTCCCGCCCACAGCAGCATGGAATTGCTGCTGTCTCAACAGCTCCGTCTGTTGAGCACCGAGTTCTCTCAACTGCTCGGCCTGTTGAGAGCCTTGCTGGTGAAGCAAGGCTACTTTCTCCCTTACGGCGACAAGTTCATGTTGTATGAACTTGGCTATAGCGGCATGTTGTTGGTCTCTGTCTAGAGACTCCAACATGGCGCTAACGACGAGTTCGCCTACGGTAGAACTCATTCGTTCTACCGCACCCCATTCGATGTCACTCAAATGGGTAAACCCTTCACGCGTGGCGTGAAAGGTCTCTTCATCATCCAACATGTTCATGTTGGATGATTGTGGTCCTTGGAAGGACTACAAAGTGCTACCAGGTGTAACGGGGCACACCCTTGCGTAACTTAACGCAAGGGATTTGGGTGCCCCGACGGACGTACATGTGGCAAGCAAGGAAGCGTAGGTAGGGTAAAAGTAGAACTGTTATATTAATAAATTAAGTCTTTAAACTACTGTCTCTTCGTTTGACTTAATTCAATTATACTAATATAACTGCATGTATGGTGACGTCTCGTCACCACTCATTGCGCGCGTCTTGCGGCGATTGGTGGGTTGATATCATCACGATATCAGCCAATGAACAGACCCTTTGGTCGACCCTTCAATATCACCACTTGGTGATATTGTTTAAAGAATATCCATCTTTATATTCTTTATTGTCACTTTCCTTAAAGTGACAATTTCATGTAACGGGCTGCCCCGTTACAGTTGCAGTCATCGCACAAGTTTGGGAAGCAGAGATACAACAATTGTAAGTTGATCAAGCGAAACGATATATCGATGGCACGCCAAGCATAAGAGGACAAGCGTTTTTGAGAAGAAAAGAGAAGCATGTTGTCCATAACACCTCGTTAGTATCGACGCAAAGTACACACTTGCAAAGTTGCATAAATACATGTTGCACAAGTGGCGTTGGAGTTGCTCACACTACAAGATTGGACACAAATTGGGCAATGATTGTAATCGCGAAATGGTACATCTTGTCAACATCTCGCTCCAATGTGACAATCAATTTGATAATTAACAGGCTGATGTGTGAGTTAACAAGCGCCTCGTAAAACAGCTGCATCGGTGCGAGCTCCTCCTTGCAGTTACTTCAGCAAACCCTCCATACCACGACTGTTTCGCGTTCACTTACTCGCTCTGACCCGCTCATTCATTGGCTAGAAATAGCACGCCCGTCCTGCCTCATGGACGACGCCTCGGCCGCTTGTCGACACGCCGACGAGGCCCCGAACCGTCTGCGACGCGCCGAGACGGTACTCCAGTATCGCACGAGTCGCATCGTGCTCGTGCTGGAGCAGTGCATGGACTCACACAACCACCAGGCTGTGCTCCGGACGGCCGAGGCGCTGGGTATCCAGCACGTGTGGCTCATTGCAGCCAACGCCCAGCAGGTCAAGACGCACGCGGACCCTACTAAAAAGAGCCACAAGCGCAGCAGTGGAAAGAAAATTACCAAAAACTGTGCGCTGTGGCTCACTGTGCGCGAGTTTTCGAGCATTGCAACTTGTCTTGCGGCCCTGCGAGCGAGTGAGATGACGATCTGGGCGACGGACTTGTCGCCTCAAGCCGAGCCGCTCGTTGTTGATACGAAACCTGATGAGTTGCCGCCGCGCTTGGCACTTGTGATTGGACGTGAAACAGATGGCGTGAGTGTCGAGATGCTGCGTGCAGCACATCGACGCGTGTATGTGCCGTTGGTTGGCTTTAGTGAGAGCCTCAATTTGTCGGTGGCCACAGCGCTCGTGCTTCAGCGACTGTTGGACTGGTTTCCGGCTGTTCGCGGCGACCTCAGTGAGCATGAGAAGCGCGAACTTCGTGAGAAGTGGTATCCTCAGTTAATGAGCACTCCGACGCAAGCGGCTCAGGCCGAGCCGTGGACTTCGGGTCGAGTACCAATTTGTCTGCTTCCTGACTTGCGGCGTGAAAAGCATGACGCATGGATCCCCAAGAGCGTTCGAAGACGTGAGCAAGATATGCCACAAGTGAGGGAGCGAGTGGGTAAGAGAAAGCAGTCTGACGACGGCCAGGTACACAGCAAGGAAGTACGAGTAGAAGAAGAGGAAGATTGACGGTACGAGCTTACGCGAAGATGGAAAGATGGAAATAGAATCGCCAGGGCTGAGGGTCTATCGCTGCCCAGCTTCCAGTTGCTATTGCCCGTCTGTATCGCGCTGGCGAGAGTATTTGTGTTATTGCCTAAGCATAAACTTTGGACACCAGTGTTCACGAGTATAAAGACGTCATGGACTGTGACATCACGTGCTTGTGTGTAAGCCTCTACGAGATCTCAACGTCGGTCTTGCGATCAGCAACGCTCTCTGGCAAAGCGTTTTATTTCGAGGTCAAAAAGTGTCTTGCTGTGGCTGCTTTTCAACTGTAGCTCGCTCTTTGGTAGACACAAACCGCCTCTTTGACACTGGTGGTGCCTTCAAGCTTTTTCGTGGCTCCTTGTTTTAGTTCAAATAAAGCAGCGTCGACGGTATCAATCACTCGTCGCAAGTCTGTCTGTACAAGACAGTTACTCTCTGAGCCAGCCAGCCAGTCAGTCAGTTGTCAAGGAGACAATTGACGACCGCGAACGGTATTTGTGTACGAGAATGTGGCAGCAACGCCACGACAGGCTCGCAACCGTTTCGTGTGTAGCACACAAATGTCCACAGCCGCCGACGAGCGCAGTTAGTTGCACAGAGAGAACGCTCACTTTTGGACTGAACAGAGCAAGTGCGTGGGCGTGCGTGACGGACGAGCGAGCGAGCGGCGATCGAATGGGCGTGCTGCTGTGGCTGCTGCTAGTGTTCGTGGCTTTCGTCGCGACGCTCGCGAGCAGCGCCAAGCTCCGCAAGAACGCCTTCGTCTGGTTCTCCTACGTGACGATCACGGGCTGGTACTACTGCCGCGTGCTGCACAAGGAGTACTGCGGCGACAGTAACAAGGACGAGACGTCGGCCCCGAGTAGCAGCAAAAGCAGCAGCACGAGCCACTCGCCGTCGTCGAAGCGAGCTCCAAGGAGTATGCAGGAGCCCGAAGACGTGGTCTACTTTGAGAAGCGCGAGGTGGTCGAGCGGCGCCAGCTCGAGCAGCTCGAGCGCAGCGGGTCGAGCTCGAGCGTTGGCTCGGACAGCATGTGTGGGACCCGTCCACTCAAGCATAAGCGAGGGCGATTGTTCCGCAGCCGAAGGAAGGCGGCGGCAGAGGAGGCCCTGCGACGTGTGGGCGACACGAACGCTGCCGACGCGCTTATGAATTCGGGCGCGTCCGACTCGAGCGCGTCGTTGACGCAGAGTGGCACGCGAAGGACGTTCACGGGGCGAAAGAAGCCCATGTCGTGGGCCGATTGACGCAAGCGACTACAGACAAATCACGGTCCCGCTCGGTGTGCTGGTGGACGAAATACCGGTTGCATGTGCAGCTACCGGCTGTTTGTGCATCTACCGGTTGGTTGTGCAGCTACCGGTTGTTTGTGCAGCTTTTTCGTACAGAAGACGGTATTGACGCCCCAATGCATTTTTACCGAGGGTGTACATTTTTCTCCAATCAGACGAGTTGAACGGCAGAAGTTCATTTGTAACTAGAAAACAACTTTTTGAAACACGCTGTGAGGCACAATGTTTGGGTTCAATGTGAACAAGCTCAAGCCGAACCTGACTATGGCCGTGCACCGCATCGGCATTGTCAAGAACAAGAAAGCCAACGCAGCGTTGGTGCAACGCCGTGAAGTGGCACGACTTCTGCGTGAAGGAAAAGAGGAGAAAGCGCGCATTCGGGTGCGGCAGCATGCGACTGTTGGGCTGGCGCTTGCCTTGTTTGCTGATTGTGTTGTGCTGTGCTGTGCTGTGCTGTGCTGTGCTGTGTCTGTGCCTATGTCTGTGCGGCTCAACTGCTCGCAGGTGGAAGGCATTATACGTGACGACTTGATGATCGAAGGCTACGAGATCTTGGAGCTACTGTGTGATCTCCTGGCCGAGCGAGCTGTGCGTTGATGACGCGCTCGGCGTTTATGACTGAGTGTGTACTTGTCCAACTGACGCTTTTGTGCCGTAGAATCTCATCAAGACGGAATTTGACTGTCCGCATGACATGCGCGAGGCCGTGTGCACGCTCATGTGGGCCGCCAACCGCACGGACGTCCCTGAGCTGGCCGAAGTGAAGCGTCAGCTCACGAGAAAGTACGGACAGGACTTTGAAGCAGCAGCGAGTCGCAATGTCGACGGCTGTGTGAATGGGCGCGTGATGCAGAAGCTCAGCGTGCACCCGCCGAGTGCGTTCCTCGTAGTCAACTACATGAAGGAGATTGCGAGAGAGTTTCACGTGGACTGGGCACCAAAGGAAGCTCAGGTGATAGCGGCGGACCCTTTGGCACCAATCCCAGTGCCTGCGGGCGCTTTCGACACGAATGGTACAAGAGTCTCAGGATCCGACTTTTCGGCTCTACATGCTTCGGTACGATCCGTTGCACGACGACGTTCTTCGTGCCAAGGCGTTGGCGCGCCTAGCAGCTGTATGGGGGGTGGGGTGGGGGGGAAGTATACTAACTACCAGGTGGCTATTCTCCAGGGCTCTTCTGTGTCTGGCGCCAGTGCATCTCACGGACCTCGCGCTCCTTCTGGCCCTTCCGACACGGGCGCGACTGATGACACCGCCGCCTCATTGCTGTCGTCGCGGCGGACAGTGCAAAGCTACACGAACCAGCCGACGCACTACTTTTCCACGCGATCGTCGCAGCCGGTGTCGATCGACCAATTAGATGACGACGAGGACGAATCCATCGACCCGATGCAACCGGCACCAGTGCGCTCCATCGAAGAATTGCCTCTTCCACCGTCATATCCTGTTCCTACTGCTACTACTACCGCTACTGCTTCACTTGCAGCTGTGCCTATGCCACCGCCAAGCAGCGGAGGTATCCCCGATTTCGACGAACTCACAGCCCGCTTTGAGCGCCTTCGCAAGCGTCAAGACCGCCATGACCAGGGCAACATGTCGTTTACGTTTTAAACGCGCGTACACAGTCACTTACTAAAACCCATTACTGGGTTGTTCTGGGTCGTTATTCTTTGGCGCAACCGTCATGATCTTGGTGTCTGAGGCAACAAATGTGGCAAAGAGAATCGCCATGAAGGACGAGACCAAGTGGCAGCAAGTGCGTCGTGCAGCGTCCCGACGTCCGCTACAGAATTGGTATAGTTGATACATCGTAGGGATATGGAAACAGACAGGGCAACGATCGACCCATGCCGGCTTTTCTGCGTGTCGTCGACAGCCCCAGACTTTATCGTTAACGCGTGTGATTGGTCGAGCCGCGTGTGACGAACAAACCACGAAGGACATAGATGCAGCCCACGAGCCAATCGCATCGCGGCCTCGATTAGACGAGTTGACGCGTTGGACGCCACACGGAGCGACGTTTCATTGATGATACGAGTTGAAGTTCGTGCCGACTCGTCATCGCTGTCGTGCATCAAGTCGTTGGCCCTTTTTTCGCACCCGCTTTCGTTTTCGCCCCACCGCACTCGACTACGTCACTGCCATTTGCGCATTTGACGCTTCGAGCGCATTCGTCATGAGCTTCGTATCGGACGCCGCAACGAGCGACTTTCCCATCCAGAACCTCCCGTACGGCATCTTCTCTACGTCCACTAGCGCGCACAAGCGCGTGGGCGTCGCCATTGGCACCTTTGTACGTCTCTTTATCGCTTCTTCTCGCTGTTGCAGCGCTTGACAGCTCTTGACGTGTCACGCAGGTACTCGACTTGTCTGTGCTCGAGACCGAAGGCCACTTCGCCGAATTTGACGCTGCGTGTTTCCATGACGTACGTCCCGTGTTCCCATTGGGTCTCTTGTTGCCACGTGCCGTCCCGTCGATTTCTCAAACGCCTTACGTTCGTCTCTCTCTCTCTTCTTAGTCGTCGCTCAACCGGTTCATGGCGCAAGGATCGACCGTGTGGTCCAAAGCGCGCGCAACGATCGCACGACTACTGTCAGCTGATGAACCCACGCTACGGGACAATGAAGAGCTCCGACACCGCGCGTTGATCCGCATGGAAGACGTGCAGATGCACTTGCCGGCCAAAGTCGGCGACTATACGGACTTTTACTCGTCACGCGAACACGCGACCAACGTCGGCCGTATGTTCCGCGGAGACGACCACGCGCTGCAGCCCAATTGGTGCGTCACGTGGCTGGAAATACGGCGTGCACGTGCCCTGTCTTGAACTCTTCGTGGGTTTTGCTGACCTCATGAACTCCTCTGTGCGTTGTGACATGGACCTCAGGCTCCACTTGCCCGTCGGATACCACGGACGTGCGTCCTCCATCGTCACGTCAGGTACCGACGTGCGTCGTCCGTGTGGCCAATTGCAGGCGGACGCGAAGGACCCATCAAAGGGGTCCAAGTACGGACCATGTCGCGTGCTTGACTACGAGCTGGAGATGGCAAGTGCTGGGCACGAACAGCTCTTTGTTGACATACACGTTTGTGCCGCGGCGCTAACGCTACTGTGCTTTTGCTTTGCAGGCGTTTTTCGTTGGTCCGTCCAATGAGCTTGGCGAACCGATCTCAATCAGTGAGGCAGAGGACCACATCTTTGGTGTCGTCTTGATGAATGACTGGAGCGGTACGTTGCTGTATCGATGATGAGAAGCTGCTGTGACCACAGAGGACTGAGTGGTATTGTGTGGTGAACGGTGTGCACATAGCTCGTGACATTCAAAAGTGGGAGTACGTTCCGCTCGGACCCTTTGGGGCCAAGAACTTTGCAACTACCATCTCACCGTGGGTCGTGCCCCTCGCGGCTTTAGAGCCTTTTCGGTGCGAACCGAGTTTTGGCCCAGCTCAAAAAGATCCACAGCCGCTGGCGTACCTCACAGACCCAAGTTATGCCCGTGGCACCTACGATATCAATCTCAGTGTACGTCACGAGATGATAGGTAGAAGTCGAACATCCGATGGTGCAAGTCGTTTGACAGTGACTAATTGGTTGTGATCATTCAGGTCTCGGTGAAACCAGAGCAGTCCGACCAGGCGTACACCGTGACAAAGAGCAACTTTCGCAACATGTACTGGAACATGAAGCAACAGCTTGTTCACCACACAGTCACGGGATGCAACATGCAACCTGGCGACCTTTTGGGCAGCGGTACCATCAGCGGTAGCACGGACGACAGCTTGGGCTCCATGCTGGAACTGAGCTGGCAAGGAACCCGCGACGTGGCACTTGGGGACGGCGGGCTCACCCGCAAGTTTCTGCAGGACGGTGACACGGTGGCAATCTCGGGCTTCTGCCAGGGCCATGGCTACAGGATAGGATTTGGCTCGTGTGAGGGCAAGATTCTGCCTGCACGCCAGTGCAATGCCTAGTGCCATGTGGCCCAAGGAGGAGGGTCTGGTCTATCTTGCTATCGGGTCAGCTACTTTCTGCTGATCGAAATACATACGATGTCTGCTTTACATATCCGTATGCTTGTTGTGCACTCTTAATACGCGCTGCTCATCCATTCAGCTACAGCTCTCGGCAGATTCGAACAAGTCCTTGAGAAGCACCTTTGTCGAAAACTCGCGTCGCAGGCCAGTCGATGGAAACGTCAGCTCGTCGTCGAGCTCCAGCGTCGGCAACTTGAGACCATGTTGAGCTGTCTCCTGGTCCCTATGTGCTATATTGCCGTCTGCCTGCTCATTGGCATCACCCAAAACGTCGCCTCCATCCATGCCGTTCATCTTGTCCTCCAGCGGGGTAAGATCGACACCTCGTCCGTAAAGCATCAACGTCAAGGCCTTCTTCCACTCACCCACAACAACATCAGCATTCAACATGGCTGCGCCGCTGCGATCGCTGTGCGCAGCAATCCGACCATTTGTCTCTCTTTCGTGTGCTTTGTATACTCGAACAGCAGATGTGATCCCCCACCGGTCACGTAGGTAGTCAAGTTTTAACTGCTCGTCGTTTGTGTACACATTGCTGACGCCTCGTTCCATTGCTTTCGGTGCTGTATGGGCAGTACAATTTGCCAGAGATACAGAAGACATGGAGTACAGCACTTGCATTAGCATGGACAGCGACGGATAGTTGTCGCCCAAGTAGCAAAAGTAGTCCTCTACGACAGGAAACTCGGCGACGAACTCAGTCGTGAAAACGTGCTGCGACGTGTGGAGATACGCCGTCACTTCCCCTCGTAGCAAGCTCGGTCTGTGCCCGAAAAGAGATGTGAAATACATCACGCTGAGATCACTCAAGGTGCTGAGCCTGGTGAGTGCAGTACTTTTCATGTCGCGCAGTCGAAGTCGCGGGTTCAGGGCACGTGCCAATATGAAAAGAGGCTGCTCCATTTGCTCCCATACCACCTCTAGCGACCGCTGGACCGTGGCAAAGCCTTCAGCAGCCGTAAACAACACGCCCAATTGCACCATTGCGCTCGAAAGCGTCAACCCAGCTCGACAGCTTGCAAACACATGCATGAAAGCATCAAGCAACGTGCACACACGCTCTAGTAACGAGCGATTGAGCGCGTTCTCCACCAGCCGTTGAGCATTCGCTGCTCCACTTTTCGTACTAGCGACAAATGTTTGGTCGTCGAGAAGAACTTGGATGAGAACGGCACACGAGTCCCAACTACAAAACGGACTGACATTGGCGCTGCCGTCCATGTGCGACAGCCGTTCGATTACGCAAGAGCGGATCGACTCCAATTGCCACAGCTCTATGAGCGACGATACGACAGTGAACATTTCCGCTGTCGCCAGCAGTGTCAGCAATGGAAAGTGAAGCATAGTCTCCATATCATGCAGGAAAACAACTTGAGGCCAGCGTGACGGCGCTCGCAAAATGCCGATCGCACGTAACATGATCGAGCTGTACGGCAGCACCACCACTGCGAGAGACAGTCTAGCTGTGTGGACACAAAGCTGAATATGCTCATTCAGCCATCTCGCGACCTCCAGTCCATGGCTGTGTGCTACTGCAGTTTCCACATTTACCGTTTCTCCCTGAGCCCGCACAAATGCTAGTGAGACGATAGCTTTTCCATTAGTCACGATCCCATCCATCGCCGACACCTGCTTTCTCCCAGGTCGCGGGACCATTGACATGTTGCAATGCAACGACACTGGCCACGGTCTTATCGGTGTGACCGACAAGGTATCGATGGTGCTGTTTGAAAGTGCAGACGTGCCTGACGCGAGTGGAATCAGCTCTTGCAGCTTCGAAAGTTCACTTGAAAGTGTCGCGCTGTACGTGTTCTCCAAAACGCGCGTGCGTAGATCGGCTGCACTTGGTACAACCGTATCTGCAGCGCCAGAAACAGGGACGAGTGCGCGGAATAAACACTTGGCACTGTTGCTTTCAACCCACTCAAAGGGCAGCTGGTGCTCCATAAGCAGTTGCACTAGCGCGCGATGCACCGAAGTGGTGTCAAGAACCGGCATTGAAGACACGTCACCAACAACAACTCTATTGTCCTCAGGTCTCGACGACATGCGGGTATCCGGTACAGATGCAACAGCAGTGGCACTGCCAAGAGCTGCGCCCTGCTCGTCTCCCTGAACTTTTGTGATCGTCGATGCATCCCTCGGTACGTGGGGGCACTTGGCCAAATGAGTCCGCATATTGCTCTTGCGTCCCATGACGATAGCCGGCTTCATCGAGGCCTTCATGCTTTCAGGTGCACTTTCCAACGCCTGTTGGCAAAAGTTACACCGTGCGAAGTAATACGCACTATTTTGTTTGCGCTCGAGCCGCGTGAAAAAGTGCCACTCGTTCAGCGCTCGTCGCGACGAGACCATCGTCAACGTACCTGCACTGACACCGCCCATAGTAGCAGCAGTAGACGTGTTTGTCGCTTGCCGATCCGTCGCTGCATCTATGTCTGACTCTCCATTGGCAGCCAGCCCTGCAGCGGTCATCCACAAGGAACTAGTAGATGGCTTGGCCGCACTGCGTTGGTGCAGTCTCCGCCCAAGCGGCGGCAACTTTCCTTGAAAGTGCGGACATTGTGCTAAGTGCTTTCGCAATTTCTCGCGCCGGCCCACGATCTTTTCCGGCACAAGCAGCGGCTTCTGGTGCTCTGCCGCCACCTCGTAAGCTCGCTCGCAGGCTTTGCACACGGCATAGAAGAAATTCGAGTTGCCAATGTATCCTTCGGTCTGAAGGCGCGTAAAGTGCGTCCACTCTTCCATCAGGCGGTGCTTGCCATGGCCTTTGGAGGCACCGCTTCGGCGGTCGCGTTTCTCGCCCACAGACATCGTCGTCATCCGGTCTTTGGTCGTAGCCATACCATCCGTTATCTTGAAGTGAGTATCGCATTCAGTAAGTGCTCCATCTGTTATCTCTTGTAGCGCAAGTTGCTCGCTCCTGTACTGAGTGGCGTATACAGGACACGACTTCAAGTGCGAGCGCATGGCCGAGCGCCGTCCCGTGAGCTTCAGAGGCGCTCGCTGGAGCTGCTTCTTTTCATAGCCATCGATGCAGTGACGGCACAGGACGTACCAGTACGACGAGTTGGGCACGCGACCTTCGTCGGGGAGCTTCTTGAAGTGCACCCACTCGTCCATGGAGCAGCCGCGACCCATTGGTGATGAATGCGAAATGTGCTGCTGTGCAATTGGGTCCGGAGATGGGCTGATTCGATTCGATAGGTCGATACAACAGAGAGGTGACACACACAAGTGGTCAATCAATCTGCTAATTGGCTCATCGAGCAGAAGCCGGAGTTGGAAAACTCATGGGAGTTGAGCACCTCTTCGGCAGGTTTGGAAGCTGGTTCAAGCGATTAGCGTCGGTTGGACAAGAAGGACGACGATTTGTTATAGTTGACAGCTTGGCCTAGGAAATATATTTTTATTACTTACGTGTGAACATTCGCGAGCGATCAACTCTGGACGAGACGAAGAAACGAATTCGAGAGCTCGCGCCCATTACCATACAGCTTCATAAACTGGTCGAGGCGAAGAAATAAAATCGAGAGCTCTGCCCTTTGCTATACAGAATATTTTTGTTTCAGCGAACTGAGTCTACTGTTGTGTGTTTCATGCACCCATTTTGGATAATTGATGATGGTAGCCGGTGTATGTGCTGTGCGTTGTGAGGGCTGATGATCACATTCTGGCTGCTGTTGTTGTGATGAGGCAACTCGCTAGTTGTGTTAATGTGTTGGTAAACCAAATGAAAGAAATGAACATGGAGCTTACTTTGTTTACTTGAAAATATCAATACATGCGTGATAGTGAAGTCTGTACAGCTAATACTGCAGAGTCCAAATACAAAAACTCGCCGAGTCCAGTCATCAACTCCAGCTGTTTCGTACGAATAACCGACGTCGCTTCGCAGTTTGGCCAACTTGGTTCAATTTGACCCGTTCAAGTTGTCGAGGTGAAAAAGCGTCCTCGAGGGAACTCGAACCCCCAATCCCCGCCTTCGGAGGGCGATGCCTTATCCATTAGGCCACGCGGACGATGTGCAATGTTTGAATCTATATAACTTTACAATAACTTTAAACTATATTCAATAGGTGATAATACATCACAGAGCTTTAGCAAACTGTCTAGTCTAACAAATGACACTGCACATTGTCTTGACCATTTAAATCTCGTAGATAGACGGATGACTGCTACTTATTCTCATACTTGACCGATACACTTCATGCCGTCTACTACGTACACGAGCCCCTCTGAACCCAAACATAGTCTTACTCGACCACTCTAACTCTTCGAGTAGAAATTTTACCCGTCATGTTTTTCTCTCGAATTTGTCTTGTCGTGCTGCACTTGCACCTCAACTTGTCGAGTTTGCCTCGCTGGGTCCGATTTGTTGACCTTATTTTTGACTCGTTGAGTTCCACTCGTTGCTCGACTCGCCACGTTCCACTTTCAGCTTGAATCGTTGTGTTTGACTTGTTTAGTTCGACTTGCTAATTGCAGTTATTCAGGTCCGACTCGTCAGAAATGGCTCGCGAGATTGCACTTGTTGAGTTCAGCCGCATCGGCGGACATATACCTCGATAATTTTCCTTCGTTACATTATATACCATTAAAGGATTTCCCTACAGCCCAGTGGTGCTTGATTGGAGTCCGTGATGGAAAGCGACACGGCTTAAGTCACCACGCCCATTCGCTATCTAGACATTTCCGGTAACGAGTTCTATATTTGCATTACATGGGCGAATTGCCTGAGCAACGCGAATTATCTATGTGACATATCAAGGTAGCTGATCATTTAATGAAAATTTCGCAGCTGTCGCTGATTCTTCAACACTGCAGGTGTTGATCCAGCTATCCTTTTTACGTTGCTTGACAGCTCCCGCAAATCGACAAGTCTCAGATACTCGACGCTATCGCACAATGAATCGTGCTTGCGCCCATTCATGTACATCTTCAACTTTCGTAGACTTAAAAACACGGTTTGTATGTGCTCCAGATAGTTTAGATAGCAATAATAGAATTGCGTCATCACTTTGGATGATAAGAGCTCCAAGTCTCCAAGCATTTTTCAATGCTGGCCTGATACTCGTCATGTACCGTTAAGATATCCATCGGCAGGCGCTTATATAAACATTAAACGACTATGAGTGGACATCTCTCTAATCCTAGCTGCAGCTTGCAACATTTCATGTACACGTAAAA
The DNA here is from genome assembly GCA_947650285.1 of Hyaloperonospora brassicae. NCBI lineage: Eukaryota > Oomycota > Peronosporomycetes > Peronosporales > Peronosporaceae > Hyaloperonospora > Hyaloperonospora brassicae. The sequence continues at coordinate 80,500 of CANTFL010001453.1, forward strand.
CGTCGATTAAAATATGGATCCGCCGAGTCACTGCGTAAATTCATGAGGTACCAGTGCGTAATAGAGATGCGTGTCAGATATGTGCTGATACATCGCAGTGTACACAGCATTACAGATAAGATCTAGTATTGTCGAAGAAGGATGTTGTCTCTAGCTAAAAAAAAATCGTGTATATGTCATTTACATCGATGTGCATTGGACGACGTATATTGGTCCGAGGCAAAAAAAATAGACGCCACACTATCAAACATGATATTATATACACTGGCTTGTTGTTTGTGTAATTAGCAGCAAATAGTGCTAAAACTTCGTCCTGCCGAGGTGCTTTTTTAACGCTCGTTACCTTGCGAGAAGTTTTACAAATTATTACCCATCCGGTATAGTACATTTGGCGTTCCCAAAGAGGACATCAATGTTTGAAGAACTTGGCTCAATCTCTATAATCTCATAAAAATTTAAATCATACAACAATAAGGCAACTTATTATATGGCTACGTCTTGTGCAATCATTAAATCCATAACGTAGATATGTCAGTGGTAATATGTCTGTTTGAACTTTAATTATCTCTAAACGGTATTCGTTATCGAAGTGGCTTACTAAGCTAGTCGATTGTTGCAAGTTGTTCGATTTTTAACCGTGAGAAGTATTCGTTTGGCGTATTTGGTGACAATATGTTTTGCTGATGCACCACTGTATGGTTTCAAATGTCCCAATCTTTTCTAGATTCACTATATGATCACTTTGTTGGAAGTGGAAATGTCACGGCGGACACTCCCTTCCGGGTCGACGCCCCAGCTGCCAGGTTTAGCAGTTATGGTGGGTGCTTTGTCTGGGTACACTAAGTTCTAGAAGATTCTTAGCCGTTGAGCGCTAGATAGAGACAGATCTTGTTTAATAGTGAACATTGGGTAAATGAAATGACTCGTATCAAAACGCGCGCCAGATGCGTTTCGGGCCCCTGCCAGGGGCCTTGTCAGTGGCTTGTCAAAATACAAGTGAGAACAACCCAACCTATATCTTTGTGCTGCCTAATACAACACATAGAAATCTGTAGAACATTCCATATATGCCCTAGTGTATGTTGAATCTCTGGAGTCTACCCAAGTGCAACTTGCACTTCCAACGGATATCACTTTCAGATTGATAAAGCCACAAATGAGGCCCCCGGAGGGGGGCCGAAATGCGTCTGACGCGCGTTTAAATATAGAAATGATTAGCTATATTCTCTAAATTTCCTACACACTTCAGGTGTGTTTTACTGAGTCATAATGCCTTTACACTTCTTACTTGGCCCCGAGCCTGACCCTCTTACGCATTTTTACCGATGACTTGTTCTTCTATTTAAATCAATCATTATCTTTAGGCGATCACGATTGATGATCGATGGACCCAATGTCTGCCGAAACTAATGTATCCTGAGTCGTGGCATCATTACATCGTCCACAACATCCATCATCTGCATCTGGTATTGTTCTGATGCGAATTGGCGCTTTTTCAATCTTGTCAACAACACCGCTAGTTCAATTCTTGCTTGTCCAAAATTATTTAAAGGCTTGCCCGTACAAATCACTCGACTGTGTCTGCCATGGTGTATGAGCCTAGTCAACTAATTTGAAGGCCCTGGAATTTCCCTTGATCTGGACCTTATTGACGATGAAGCTGGAACATTTCAGTGATAGCAAGCGCACTCGCATAAACATTTCAGCATCCGGGTCGCCTTCCACTTAGTCGATGTGGTATCGAACAAATCACCAGCTCCTTACCAGCATCATATATGCACTTCTTCGAACCATTCGCCGCAAATACGGAGCACAAACGACAAATTCATCGGTGTCATATCGATCATTAGCTGATCTTCTTATTCAGCGTAGACAGACCTAGAAGTGCCAATATCGACGGTCTTCTATGCAGCGGGTTTGTGATCCTCCCACTACCAGGAGCGAAGGTTTTTCCCTGCTCTGTTATCCAGTCTGGGGCGGTGCACCTTTCCTTAGTGACCTTGGTGTGAACCCTTACGAGCTCACCACAATGTCGACTCCTGATTTGAGACGGGCGCGCCTTCCACACCCTGTGGATAGTGTCGCCACGACTCGTATCACAACCCTCGTACCTCACTACCCGGACTGAAGCGTTCCGTTACAAGTTGGCGCCACCCAACCCGGTGACACTTCCACCAACTATGCAAATACAACAACCCGCCAAAATGCATGTATCGAAAACCCATACTCAAGGAGGATGCGCCGCACGCTTCCAATCAAACAAACATGTGCGATACGAAACGTATACGAAATGTGGAAGACAAAACATACCCATAGACTTGTGGACATATCCACTCATATTCAGGTATAGACGGCTACGAAACTGCTCATACGACATGCAGACCAAGTATCTTCGCATGAATCAAAAGAAGCAAGACGTGATGCCACTTTGTGTGGCGTGCTCTTATCCAAATCAGGAGCTCCGACCGTCTGTACAGAGGTGCTCCTTCTGAAACTGAGCATGCGGTGCTCGATCGTTTGTGACGATGTCTATCGAAGGTCAAATGTTCTTCCAACTCATTATGTACTATTCACTTACTCGATTCTTTTCTCACTCAGCGAATTGGCTGCCTCCAGTTTCCGCGCTTAGACCACTGCGTCAAAGAAGGAGATCTGTCGCGCATACAGAGACCAACATCAAAGCATTCAAGAGTGAAGTCCCATGAACACCGCAAACCATAAATTATCAAACGAGCCGGAGGATGCGACAGATCGAGATTCTTGAGTGCTGACAGACAATCCATTGAACAAACCCGTCCTCTTCCAGTCGTGGTATAGCATGCAGAAGCCGGTTCAAACTGACTTGCATCATCGTTGATGCAAGTCGTGGATACACATGCACCGGCGAACGGGATGATTTTGCCTTGATATGGTGAGTGAACACAAAACACTTCAAATTGCCCCAAAATAGCGAGATTCTTTGCAAACAAGTCAATGCGATTCTCTGTTTTCGCATAAACCACTACGTCAGCAGTACCTTCGCCTCGAGTACTTTGAACAAGGTCTGCACCATGCATTCGTTCCACAACTCGTTTGCGACCTTGAGCAAGGGACTAAAGAGAGCATTCCTATTGTCTGCGGATGCGCTTCGGTTCATGTACAGAATCTCGTGTGCAGGGGTTTAGCACACACGGATGGTCGAACGATCCCATGTAGTCCCACCGATCATTGTTGTGTCCGATATCAATACGTTGGTGAGAGCACACAGCACCTCTTGAGTACTCAAAGAAAGACGAGAGACAATCCCGGGATGGGTATGTAAAACTGGCACTGAATGGTAAAAGGTGTTCGCGAGGTATTCGAATTACGACCTGTAGAGCTGTGGCTGCACATCAGGATTCTGGCACGTGATCCTCCCACTACCAGGAGCGAAGGTTTTTCCCTGCTCTGTTATCCAGTCTGGGGCGGTGCACCTTTCCTTAGTGACCTTGGTGTGAACCCTTACGAGCTCACCACAATGTCGACTCCTGATTTGAGACGGGCGCGCCTTCCACACCCTGTGGATAGTGTCGCCACGACTCGTATCACAACCCTCGTACCTCACTACCCGGACAGAAGCGTTCCGTTACAAGTTGGCGCCACCCAACCCGGTGACACTTCCACCAACTATGCAAATACAACAACCCGCCAAAATGCATGTATCGAAAACCCATATTCAAGGAGGATGCGCCGCACGCTTCCAATCAAACAAACATGTGCGACACGAAACGTATACGAAATGTGGAAGACAAAACATACCCATAGACTTGTGGACATATCCACTCATATTCAGGTATAGACGGCTACGAAACTGCTCATACGACATGCAGACCAAGTATCTTCGCATGAATCAAAAGAAGCAAGACGTGATGCCACTATGTGTGGCGTGCTCTTATCCAAATCAGGAGCTCCGACCGTCTGTACAGAGGTGCTCCTTCTGAAACTGAGCATGCGGTGCTCGATCGTTTGTGACGATGTCTATCGAAGGTCAAATGTTCTTCCAACTCATTATGTACTATTCACTTACTCGATTCTTTTCTCACTCAGCGAATTGGCTGCCTCCAGTTTCCGCGCTTAGACCACTGCCTCAAAGAAGGAGATCTGTCGCGCATACAGAGACCAACATCAAAGCATTCAAGAGTGAAGTCCCATGAACACCGCAAACCATAAATTATCAAACGAGCCGGAGGATGCGACAGATCGAGATTCTTGAGTGCTGACAGACAATCCATTGAACAAACCCGTCCTCTTCCAGTCGTGGTATAGCATGCAGAAGCCGGTTCAAACTGACTTGCATCATCGTTGATGCAAGTCGTGGATACACATGCACCGGCGAACGGGATGATTTTGCCTTGATATGGTGAGTGAACACAAAACACTTCAAATTGCCCCAAAATAGCGAGATTCTTTGCAAACAAGTCAATGCGATTCTCTGTTTTCGCATAAACCACTACGTCAGCAGTACCTTCGCCTCGAGTACTTTGAACAAGGTCTGCACCATGTAATCGTTCCACGACTCGTTTGCGACCTTGAGCAAGGGACTAAAGAGAGCATTCCTATTGTCTGCGGATGCGCTTCGGTTCATGTACAGAATCTCGTGTGCAGGGGTGTAGCACACACGGATGGTCGAACGATCCCATGTAGTCCCACCGATCATTGTTGTGTCCGATATCAATACGTTGGTGAGAGCACACAGCACCTCCTGAGTACACAAACAAAGACGAGAGACAATCCCGGGATGGGTATGTAAAACTGGCACTGAATGGTAAAAGGTGTTCGCGAGGTATTCGAATTACGACCTGTAGAGCTGTGGCTGCACATCAGGATTCTGGCACGTGATCCTCCCACTACCAGGAGCGAAGGTTTTTCCCTGCTCTGTTATCCAGTCTGGGGCGGTGCACCTTTCCTTAGTGACCTTGGTGTGAACCCTTACGAGCTCACCACAATGTCGACTCCTGATTTGAGACGGGCGCGCCTTCCACACCCTGTGGATAGTGTCGCCACGACTCGTATCACAACCCTCGTACCTCACTACCCGGACTGAAGCGTTCCGTTACAAGTTGGCGCCACCCAACCCGGTGACACTTCCACCAACTATGCAAATACAACAACCCGCCAAAATGCATGTATCGAAAACCCATATTCAAGGAGGATGCGCCGCACGCTTCCAATCAAACAAACATGTGCGACACGAAACGTATACGAAATGTGGAAGACAAAACATACCCATAGACTTGTGGACATATCCACTCATATTCAGGTATAGACGGCTACGAAACTGCTCATACGACATGCAGACCAAGTATCTTCGCATGAATCAAAAGAAGCAAGACGTGATGCCACTATGTGTGGCGTGCTCTTATCCAAATCAGGAGCTCCGACCGTCTGTACAGAGGTGCTCCTTCTGAAACTGAGCATGCGGTGCTCGATCGTTTGTGACGATGTCTATCGAAGGTCAAATGTTCTTCCAACTCATTATGTACTATTCACTTACTCGATTCTTTTCTCACTCAGCGAATTGGCTGCCTCCAGTTTCCGCGCTTAGACCACTGCCTCAAAGAAGGAGATCTGTCGCGCATACAGAGACCAACATCAAAGCATTCAAGAGTGAAGTCCCATGAACACCGCAAACCATAAATTATCAAACGAGCCGGAGGATGCGACAGATCGAGATTCTTGAGTGCTGACAGACAATCCATTGAACAAACCCGTCCTCTTCCAGTCGTGGTATAGCATGCAGAAGCCGGTTCAAACTGACTTGCATCATCGTTGATGCAAGTCGTGGATACACATGCACCGGCGAACGGGATGATTTTGCCTTGATATGGTGAGTGAACACAAAACACTTCAAATTGCCCCAAAATAGCGAGATTCTTTGCAAACAAGTCAATGCGATTCTCTGTTTTCGCATAAACCACTACGTCAGCAGTACCTTCGCCTCGAGTACTTTGAACAAGGTCTGCACCATGCATTCGTTCCACAACTCGTTTGCGACCTTGAGCAAGGGACTAAAGAGAGCATTCCTATTGTCTGCGGATGCGCTTCGGTTCATGTACAGAATCTCGTGTGCAGGGGTGTAGCACACACGGATGGTCGAACGATCCCATGTAGTCCCACCGATCATTGTTGTGTCCGATATCAATACGTTGGTGAGAGCACACAGCACCTCTTGAGTACACAAAGAAAGACGAGAGACAATCCCGGGATGGGTATGTAAAACTGGCACTGAATGGTAAAAGGTGTTCGCGAGGTATTCGAATTACGACCTGTAGAGCTGTGGCTGCACATCAGGATTCTGGCACGTGATCCTCCCACTACCAGGAGCGAAGGTTTTTCCCTGCTCTGTTATCCAGTCTGGGGCGGTGCACCTTTCCTTAGTGACCTTGGTGTGAACCCTTACGAGCTCACCACAATGTCGACTCCTGATTTGAGACGGGCGCGCCTTCCACACCCTGTGGATAGTGTCGCCACGACTCGTATCACAACCCTCGTACCTCACTACCCGGACTGAAGCGTTCCGTTACAAGTTGGCGCCACCCAACCCGGTGACACTTCCACCAACTATGCAAATACAACAACCCCGCCAAAATGCATGTATCGAAAACCCATATTCAAGGAGGATGCGCCGCACGCTTCCAATCAAACAAACATGTGCGACACGAAACGTATACGAAATGTGGAAGACAAAACATACCCATAGACTTGTGGACATATCCACTCATATTCAGGTATAGACGGCTACGAAACTGCTCATACGACATGCAGACCAAGTATCTTCGCATGAATCAAAAGAAGCAAGACGTGATGCCACTTTATATGGCGTGCTCTTATCCAAATCAGGAGCTCCGACCGTCTGTACAGAGGTGCTCCTTCTGAGGCTGAGCATGCGGTGCTCGATCGTTTGTGACGATGTCTATCGAAGGTCAAATGTTCTTCCAACTCATTATGTACTATTCACTTACTCGATTCTTTTCTCACTCAGCGAATTGGCTGCCTCGAGTTTCCGCGCTTAGACCACTGCGTCAAAGAAGGAGATCTGTCGCGCATACAGAGACCAACATCAAAGCATTCAAGAGTGAAGTCCCATGAACACCGCAAACCATAAATTATCAAACGAGCCGGAGGATGCGACAGATCGAGATTCTTGAGTGCTGACAGACAATCCATTGAACAAACCCGTCCTCTTCCAGTCGTGGTATAGCATGCAGAAGCCGGTTCAAACTGACTTGCATCATCGTTGATGCAAGTCGTGGATACACATGCACCGGCGAACGGGATGATTTTGCCTTGATATGGTGAGTGAACACAAAACACTTCAAATTGCCCCAAAATAGCGAGATTCTTTGCAAACAAGTCAATGCGATTCTCTGTTTTCGCATAAACCACTACGTCAGCAGTACCTTCGCCTCGAGTACTTTGAACAAGGTCTGCACCATGCATTCGTTCCACAACTCGTTTGCGACCTTGAGCAAGGGACTAAAGAGAGCATTCCTATTGTCTGCGGATGCGCTTCGGTTCATGTACAGAATCTCGTGTGCAGGGGTGTAGCACACACGGATGGTCGAACGATCCCATGTAGTCCCACCGATCATTGTTGTGTCCGATATCAATACGTTGGTGAGAGCACACAGCACCTCTTGAGTACACAAACAAAGACGAGAGACAATCCCGGGATGGGTATGTAAAACTGGCACTGAATGGTAAAAGGTTTTCGCGAGGTATTCGAATTACGACCTGTAGAGCTGTGGCTGCACATCAGGATTCTGGCACGTGATCCTCCCACTACCAGGAGCGAAGGTTTTTCCCTGCTCTGTTATCCAGTCTGGGGCGGTGCACCTTTCCTTAGTGACCTTGGTGTGAACCCTTACGAGCTCACCACAATGTCGACTCCTGATTTGAGACGGGCGCGCCTTCCACACCCTGTGGATAGTGTCGCCACGACTCGTATCACAACCCTCGTACCTCACTACCCGGACTGAAGCGTTCCGTTACAAGTTGGCGCCACCCAACCCGGTGACACTTCCACCAACTATGCAAATACAACAACCCGCCAAAATGCATGTATCGAAAACCCATATTCAAGGAGGATGCGCCGCACGCTTCCAATCAAACAAACATGTGCGACACGAAACGTATACGAAATGTGGAAGACAAAACATACCCATAGACTTGTGGACATATCCACTCATATTCAGGTATAGACGGCTACGAAACTGCTCATACGACATGCAGACCAAGTATCTTCGCATGAATCAAAAGAAGCAAGACGTGATGCCACTTTATATGGCGTGCTCTTATCCAAATCAGGAGCTCCGACCGTCTGTACAGAGGTGCTCCTTCTGAAGCTGAGCATGCGGTGCTCGATCGTTTGTGACGATGTCTATCGAAGGTCAAATGTTCTTCCAACTCATTATGTACTATTCACTTACTCGATTCTTTTCTCACTCAGCGAATTGGCTGCCTCGAGTTTCCGCGCTTAGACCACTGCGTCAAAGAAGGAGATCTGTCACGCATACAGAGACCAACATCAAACCATTCAAGAGTGAAGTCCCATGAACACCGCAAACCATAAATTATCAAACGAGCCGGAGGATGCGACAGATCGAGATTCTTGAGTGCTGACAGACAATCCATTGAACAAACCCGTCCTCTTCCAGTCGTGGTATAGCATGCTGAAGCCGGTTCAGACTGACTTGCATCATCGTTGATGCAAGTCGTGGATACACATGCACCGGCGAACGGGATGATTTTGCCTTGATATGGTGAGTGAACACAAAACACTTCAAATTGCCCCAAAATAGCGAGATTCTTTGCAAACAAGTCAATGCGATTCTCTGTTTTCGCATAAACCACTACGGCAGCAGTACCTTCGCCTCGAGTACTTTGAACAAGGTCTGCACCATGCATTCGTTCCACAACTCGTTTGCGACCTTGAGCAAGGGACTAAAGAGAGCATTCCTATTGTCTGCGGATGCGCTTCGGTTCATGTACAGAATCTCGTGTGCAGGGGTGTAGCACACACGGATGGTCGAACGATCCCATGTAGTCCCACCGATCATTGTTGTGTCCGATATCAATACGTTGGTGAGGGCACACAGCACCTCTTGAGTACACAAACAAAGACGAGAGACAATCCCGGGATGGGCATGTAAAACTGGCACTGAATGGTAAAAGGTTTTCGCGAGGTATTCGAATTACGACCTGTAGAGCTGTGGCTGCACATCAGGATTCTGGCACGTGATCCTCCCACTACCAGGAGCGAAGGTTTTTCCCTGCTCTGTTATCCAGTCTGGGGCGGTGCACCTTTCCTTAGTGACCTTGGTGTGAACCCTTACGAGCTCACCACAATGTCGACTCCTGATTTGAGACGGGCGCGCCTTCCACACCCTGTGGATAGTGTCGCCACGACTCGTATCACAACCCTCGTACCTCACTACCCGGACTGAAGCGTTCCGTTACAAGTTGGCGCCACCCAACCCGGTGACACTTCCACCAACTATGCAAATACAACAACCCGCCAAAATGCATGTATCGAAAACCCATACTCAAGGAGGATGCGCCGCACGCTTTCAATCAAACAAACATGTGCGATACGAAACGTATACGAAATGTGGAAGACAAAACATACCCATAGACTTGTGGACATATCTGCTCATATTCAGGTATAGACGGCTACGAAACTGCTCATACGACATGCAGACCAAGTATCTTCGCATGAATCAAAAGAAGCAAGACGTGATGCCACTTTATATGGCGTGCTCTTATCCAAATCAGGAGCTCCGACCGTCTGTACAGAGGTGCTCCTTCTGAAACTGAGCATGCGGTGCTCGATCGTTTGTGACGATGTCTATCGAAGATCAAATGTTCTTCCAACTCATTATGTACTATTCACTTACTCGATTCTTTTCTCACTCAGCGAATTGGCTGCCTCGAGTTTCCGCGCTTAGACCACTGCGTCAAAGAAGGAGATCTGTCACTCATACAGAGACCAACATCAAACCATTCAAGAGTGAAGTCCCATGAACACCGCAAACCATAAATTATCAAACGAGCCGGAGGATGCGACAGATCGAGATTCTTGAGCGCTGACAGACAATCCATTGAACAAACCCGTCCTCTTCCAGTCGTGGTATAGCATGCTGAAGCCGGTTCAGACTGACTTGCATCATCGTTGATGAAAGTCGTGGATACACATGCACCGGCGAACGGGATGATTTTGCCTTGATATGGTGAGTGAACACAAAACACTTCAAATTGCCCCAAAATAGCGAGATTCTTTGCAAACAAGTCAATGCGATTCTCTGTTTTCGCATAAACCACTACGGCAGCAGTACCTTCGCCTCGAGTACTTTGAACAAGGTCTGCACCATGCATTCGTTCCACAACTCGTTTGCGACCTTGAGCAAGGGACTAAAGAGAGCATTCCTATTGTCTGCGGATGCGCTTCGGTTCATGTACAGAATCTCGTGTGCAGGGGTGTAGCACACACGGATGGTCGAACGATCCCATGTAGTCCCACCGATCATTGTTGTGTCCGATATCAATACGTTGGTGAGGGCACACAGCACCTCTTGAGTACACAAACAAAGACGAGAGACAATCCCGGGATGGGCATGTAAAACTGGCACTGAATGGTAAAAGGTTTTCGCGAGGTATTCGAATTACGACCTGTAGAGCTGTGGCTGCACATCAGGATTCTGGCACGTGATCCTCCCACTACCAGGAGCGAAGGTTTTTCCCTGCTCTGTTATCCAGTCTGGGGCGGTGCACCTTTCCTTAGTGACCTTGGTGTGAACCCTTACGAGCTCACCACAATGTCGACTCCTGATTTGAGACGGGCGCGCCTTCCACACCCTGTGGATAGTGTCGCCACGACTCGTATCACAACCCTCGTACCTCACTACCCGGACTGAAGCGTTCCGTTACAAGTTGGCGCCACCCAACCCGGTGACACTTCCACCAACTATGCAAATACAACAACCCGCCAAAATGCATGTATCGAAAACCCATACTCAAGGAGGATGCGCCGCACGCTTTCAATCAAACAAACATGTGCGATACGAAACGTATACGAAATGTGGAAGACAAAACATACCCATAGACTTGTGGACATATCCGCTCATATTCAGGTATAGACGGCTACGAAACTGCTCATACGACATGCAGACCAAGTATCTTCGCATGAATCAAAAGAAGCAAGACGTGATGCCACTTTATATGGCGTGCTCTTATCCAAATCAGGAGCTCCGACCGTCTGTACAGAGGTGCTCCTTCTGAAACTGAGCATGCGGTGCTCGATCGTTTGTGACGATGTCTATCGAAGATCAAATGTTCTTCCAACTCATTATGTACTATTCACTTACTCGATTCTTTTCTCACTCAGCGAATTGGCTGCCTCGAGTTTCCGCGCTTAGACCACTGCGTCAAAGAAGGAGATCTGTCACGCATACAGAGACCAACATCAAACCATTCAAGAGTGAAGTCCCATGAACACCGCAAACCATAAATTATCAAACGAGCCGGAGGATGCGACAGATCGAGATTCTTGAGCGCTGACAGACAATCGATTGAACAAACCCGTCCTCTTCCAGTCGTGGTATAGCATGCTGAAGCCGGTTCAGACTGACTTGCATCATCGTTGATGAAAGTCGTGGATACACATGCACCGGCGAACGGGATGATTTTGCCTTGATATGGTGAGTGAACACAAAACACTTCAAATTGCCCCAAAATAGCGAGATTCTTTGCAAACAAGTCAATGCGATTCTCTGTTTTCGCATAAACCACTACGGCAGCAGTACCTTCGCCTCGAGTACTTTGAACAAGGTCTGCACCATGCATTCGTTCCACAACTCGTTTGCGACCTTGAGCAAGGGACTAAAGAGAGCATTCCTATTGTCTGCGGATGCGCTTCGGTTCATGTACAGAATCTCGTGTGCAGGGGTGTAGCACACACGGATGGTCGAACGATCCCATGTAGTCCCACCGATCATTGTTGTGTCCGATATCAATACGTTGGTGAGGGCACACAGCACCTCTTGAGTACACAAACAAAGACGAGAGACAATCCCGGGATGGGCATGTAAAACTGGCACTGAATGGTAAAAGGTTTTCGCGAGGTATTCGAATTACGACCTGTAGAGCTGTGGCTGCACATCAGGATTCTGGCACGTGATCCTCCCACTACCAGGAGCGAAGGTTTTTCCCTGCTCTGTTATCCAGTCTGGGGCGGTGCACCTTTCCTTAGTGACCTTGGTGTGAACCCTTACGAGCTCACCACAATGTCGACTCCTGATTTGAGACGGGCGCGCCTTCCACACCCTGTGGATAGTGTCGCCACGACTCGTATCACAACCCTCGTACCTCACTACCCGGACTGAAGCGTTCCGTTACAAGTTGGCGCCACCCAACCCGGTGACACTTCCACCAACTATGCAAATACAACAACCCGCCAAAATGCATGTATCGAAAACCCATACTCAAGGAGGATGCGCCGCACGCTTTCAATCAAACAAACATGTGCGATACGAAACGTATACGAAATGTGGAAGACAAAACATACCCATAGACTTGTGGACATATCTGCTCATAGTCAGGTATAGACGGCTACGAAACTGCTCATACGACATGCAGACCAAGTATCTTCGCATGAATCAAAAGAAGCAAGACGTGATGCCACTTTATATGGCGTGCTCTTATCCAAATCAGGAGCTCCGACCGTCTGTACAGAGGTGCTCCTTCTGAAACTGAGCATGCGGTGCTCGATCGTTTGTGACGATGTCTATCGAAGATCAAATGTTCTTCCAACTCATTATGTACTATCCACTTACTCGATTCTTTTCTCACTCAGCGAATTGGCTGCCTCGAGTTTCCGCGCTTAGACCACTGCGTCAAAGAAGGAGATCTGTCACTCATACAGAGACCAACATCAAACCATTCAAGAGTGAAGTCCCATGAACACCGCAAACCATAAATTAGAAAACGAGCCGGAGGATGCGACAGATCGAGATTCTTGAGCGCTGACAGACAATCGATTGAACAAACCCGTCCTCTTCTAGTCGTGGTATAGCATGCTGAAGCCGGTTCAGACTGACTTGCATCATCGTTGATGAAAGTCGTGGATACACATGCACCGGCGAACGGGATGATTTTGCCGTGATATGGTGAGTGAACATAAAACACGTCAAATTGCCCCAAAATAGCGAGATTCTTTGCAAACAAGTCAATGCGATTCTCTGTTTTCGCATAAACCACTACGGCAGCAGTACCTTCGCCTCGAGTACTTTGAACAAGGTCTGCACCATGCATTCGTTCCACAACTCGTTTGCGACCTTGAGCAAGGGACTAAAGAGAGCATTCCTATTGTCTGCGGATGCGCTTCGGTTCATGTACAGAATCTCGTGTGCAGGGGTGTAGCACACACGGATGGTCGAACGATCCCATGTAGTCCCACCGATCATTGTTGTGTCCGATATCAATACGTTGGTGAGGGCACACAGCACCTCTTGAGTACACAAACAAAGACGAGAGACAATCCCGGGACGGGCATGTAAAACTGGCACTGAATGGTAAAAGGTTTTCGCGAGGTATTCGAATTACGACCTGTAGAGCTGTGGCTGCACATCAGGATTCTGGCACGTGATCCTCCCACTACCAGGAGCGAAGGTTTTTCCCTGCTCTGTTATCCAGTCTGGGGCGGTGCACCTTTCCTTAGTGACCTTGGTGTGAACCCTTACGAGCTCACCACAATGTCGACTCCTGATTTGAGACGGGCGCGCCTTCCACACCCTGTGGATAGTGTCGCCACGACTCGTATCACAACCCTCGTACCTCACTACCCGGACTGAAGCGTTCCGTTACAAGTTGGCGCCACCCAACCCGGTGACACTTCCACCAACTATGCAAATACAACAACCCGCCAGAATGCATGTATCGAAAACCCATACTCAAGGAGGATGCGCCGCACGCTTTCAATCAAACAAACATGTGCGATACGAAACGTATACGAAATGTGGAAGACAAAACATACCCATAGACTTGTGGACATATCTGCTCATAGTCAGGTATAGACGGCTACGAAACTGCTCATACGACATGCAGACCAAGTATCTTCGCATGAATCAAAAGAAGCAAGACGTGATGCCACTTTATATGGCGTGCTCTTATCCAAATCAGGAGCTCCGACCGTCTGTACAGAGGTGCTCCTTCTGAAACTGAGCATGCGGTGCTCGATCGATTGTGACGATGTCTATCGAAGATCAAATGTTCTTCCAACTCATTATGTACTATTCACTTACTCGATTCTTTTCTCACTCAGCGAATTGGCTGCCTCGAGTTTCCGCGCTTAGACCACTGCGTCAAAGAAGGAGATCTGTCACTCATACAGAGACCAACATCAAACCATTCAAGAGTGAAGTCCCATGAACACCGCAAACCATAAATTAGAAAACGAGCCGGAGGATGCGACAGATCGAGATTCTTGAGCGCTGACAGACAATCGATTGAACAAACCCGTCCTCTTCTAGTCGTGGTATAGCATGCTGAAGCCGGTTCAGACTGACTTGCATCATCGTTGATGAAAGTCGTGGATACACATGCACCGGCGAACGGGATGATTTTGCCGTGATATGGTGAGTGAACATAAAACACGTCAAATTGCCCCAAAATAGCGAGATTCTTTGCAAACAAGTCAATGCGATTCTCTGTTTTCGCATAAACCACTACGGCAGCAGTACCTTCGCCTCGAGTACTTTGAACAAGGTCTGCACCATGCATTCGTTCCACAACTCGTTTGCGACCTTGAGCAAGGGACTAAAGAGAGCATTCCTATTGTCTGCGGATGCGCTTCGGTTCATGTACAGAATCTCGTGTGCAGGGGTGTAGCACACACGGATGGTCGAACGATCCCATGTAGTCCCACCGATCATTGTTGTGTCCGATATCAATACGTTGGTGAGGGCACACAGCACCTCTTGAGTACACAAACAAAGACGAGAGACAATCCCGGGACGGGCATGTAAAACTGGCACTGAATGGTAAAAGGTTTTCGCGAGGTATTCGAATTACGACCTGTAGAGCTGTGGCTGCACATCAGGATTCTGGCACGTGATCCTCCCACTACCAGGAGCGAAGGTTTTTCCCTGCTCTGTTATCCAGTCTGGGGCGGTGCACCTTTCCTTAGTGACCTTGGTGTGAACCCTTACGAGCTCACCACAATGTCGACTCCTGATTTGAGACGGGCGCGCCTTCCACACCCTGTGGATAGTGTCGCCACGACTCGTATCACAACCCTCGTACCTCACTACCCGGACTGAAGCGTTCCGTTACAAGTTGGCGCCACCCAACCCGGTGACACTTCCACCAACTATGCAAATACAACAACCCGCCAGAATGCATGTATCGAAAACCCATACTCAAGGAGGATGCGCCGCACGCTTTCAATCAAACAAACATGTGCGATACGAAACGTATACGAAATGTGGAAGACAAAACATACCCATAGACTTGTGGACATATCTGCTCATAGTCAGGTATAGACGGCTACGAAACTGCTCATACGACATGCAGACCAAGTATCTTCGCATGAATCAAAAGAAGCAAGACGTGATGCCACTTTATATGGCGTGCTCTTATCCAAATCAGGAGCTCCGACCGTCTGTACAGAGGTGCTCCTTCTGAAACTGAGCATGCGGTGCTCGATCGATTGTGACGATGTCTATCGAAGATCAAATGTTCTTCCAACTCATTATGTACTATTCACTTACTCGATTCTTTTCTCACTCAGCGAATTGGCTGCCTCGAGTTTCCGCGCTTAGACCACTGCGTCAAAGAAGGAGATCTGTCACTCATACAGAGACCAACATCAAACCATTCAAGAGTGAAGTCCCATGAACACCGCAAACCATAAATTATCAAACGAGCCGGAGGATGCGACAGATCGAGATTCTTGAGCGCTGACAGACAATCGATTGAACAAACCCGTCCTCTTCTAGTCGTGGTATAGCATGCTGAAGCCGGTTCAGACTGACTTGCATCATCGTTGATGAAAGTCGTGGATACACATGCACCGGCGAACGGGATGATTTTGCCGTGATATGGTGGGTGAACATAAAACACGTCAAATTGCCCCAAAATAGCGAGATTCTTTGCAAACAAGTCAATGCGATTCTCTGTTTTCGCATAAACCACTACGGCAGCAGTACCTTCGCCTCGAGTACTTTGAACAAGGTCTGCACCATGCATTCGTTCCACAACTCGTTTGCGACCTTGAGCAAGGGACTAAAGAGAGCATTCCTATTGTCTGCGGATGCGCTTCGGTTCATGTACAGAATCTCGTGTGCAGGGGTGTAGCACACACGGATGGTCGAACGATCCCATGTAGTCCCACCGATCATTGTTGTGTCCGATATCAATACGTTGGTGAGGGCACACAGCACCTCTTGAGTACACAAACAAAGACGAGAGACAATCCCGGGACGGGCATGTAAAACTGGCACTGAATGGTAAAAGGTTTTCGCGAGGTATTCGAATTACGACCTGTAGAGCTGTGGCTGCACATCAGGATTCTGGCACGTGATCCTCCCACTACCAGGAGCGAAGGTTTTTCCCTGCTCTGTTATCCAGTCTGGGGCGGTGCACCTTTCCTTAGTGACCTTGGTGTGAACCCTTACGAGCTCACCACAATGTCGACTCCTGATTTGAGACGGGCGCGCCTTCCACACCCTGTGGATAGTGTCGCCACGACTCGTATCACAACCCTCGTACCTCACTACCCGGACTGAAGCGTTCCGTTACAAGTTGGCGCCACCCAACCCGGTGACACTTCCACCAACTATGCAAATACAACAACCCGCCAGAATGCATGTATCGAAAACCCATACTCAAGGAGGATGCGCCGCACGCTTTCAATCAAACAAACATGTGCGATACGAAACGTATACGAAATGTGGAAGACAAAACATACCCATAGACTTGTGGACATATCTGCTCATAGTCAGGTATAGACGGCTACGAAACTGCTCATACGACATGCAGACCAAGTATCTTCGCATGAATCAAAAGAAGCAAGACGTGATGCCACTTTATATGGCGTGCTCTTATCCAAATCAGGAGCTCCGACCGTCTGTACAGAGGTGCTCCTTCTGAAACTGAGCATGCGGTGCTCGATCGATTGTGACGATGTCTATCGAAGATCAAATGTTCTTCCAACTCATTATGTACTATTCACTTACTCGATTCTTTTCTCACTCAGCGAATTGGCTGCCTCGAGTTTCCGCGCTTAGACCACTGCGTCAAAGAAGGAGATCTGTCACTCATACAGAGACCAACATCAAACCATTCAAGAGTGAAGTCCCATGAACACCGCAAACCATAAATTAGAAAACGAGCCGGAGGATGCGACAGATCGAGATTCTTGAGCGCTGACAGACAATCGATTGAACAAACCCGTCCTCTTCTAGTCGTGGTATAGCATGCTGAAGCCGGTTCAGACTGACTTGCATCATCGTTGATGAAAGTCGTGGATACACATGCACCGGCGAACGGGATGATTTTGCCGTGATATGGTGGGTGACATAAAACACGTCAAATTGCCCCAAAATAGCGAGATTCTTTGCAAACAAGTCAATGCGATTCTCTGTTTTCGCATAAACCACTACGGCAGCAGTACCTTCGCCTCGAGTACTTTGAACAAGGTCTGCACCATGCATTCGTTCCACAACTCGTTTGCGACCTTGAGCAAGGGACTAAAGAGAGCATTCCTATTGTCTGCGGATGCGCTTCGGTTCATGTACAGAATCTCGTGTGCAGGGGTGTAGCACACACGGATGGTCGAACGATCCCATGTAGTCCCACCGATCATTGTTGTGTCCGATATCAATACGTTGGTGAGGGCACACAGCACCTCTTGAGTACACAAACAAAGACGAGAGACAATCCCGGGACGGGCATGTAAAACTGGCACTGAATGGTAAAAGGTTTTCGCGAGGTATTCGAATTACGACCTGTAGAGCTGTGGCTGCACATCAGGATTCTGGCACGTGATCCTCCCACTACCAGGAGCGAAGGTTTTTCCCTGCTCTGTTATCCAGTCTGGGGCGGTGCACCTTTCCTTAGTGACCTTGGTGTGAACCCTTACGAGCTCACCACAATGTCGACTCCTGATTTGAGACGGGCGCGCCTTCCACACCCTGTGGATAGTGTCGCCACGACTCGTATCACAACCCTCGTACCTCACTACCCGGACTGAAGCGTTCCGTTACAAGTTGGCGCCACCCAACCCGGTGACACTTCCACCAACTATGCAAATACAACAACCCGCCAGAATGCATGTATCGAAAACCCATACTCAAGGAGGATGCGCCGCACGCTTTCAATCAAACAAACATGTGCGATACGAAACGTATACGAAATGTGGAAGACAAAACATACCCATAGACTTGTGGACATATCTGCTCATAGTCAGGTATAGACGGCTACGAAACTGCTCATACGACATGCAGACCAAGTATCTTCGCATGAATCAAAAGAAGCAAGACGTGATGCCACTTTATATGGCGTGCTCTTATCCAAATCAGGAGCTCCGACCGTCTGTACAGAGGTGCTCCTTCTGAAACTGAGCATGCGGTGCTCGATCGATTGTGACGATGTCTATCGAAGATCAAATGTTCTTCCAACTCATTATGTACTATCCACTTACTCGATTCTTTTCTCACTCAGCGAATTGGCTGCCTCGAGTTTCCGCGCTTAGACCACTGCGTCAAAGAAGGAGATCTGTCACTCATACAGAGACCAACATCAAACCATTCAAGAGTGAAGTCCCATGAACACCGCAAACCATAAATTAGAAAACGAGCCGGAGGATGCGACAGATCGAGATTCTTGAGCGCTGACAGACAATCGATTGAACAAACCCGTCCTCTTCTAGTCGTGGTATAGCATGCTGAAGCCGGTTCAGACTGACTTGCATCATCGTTGATGAAAGTCGTGGATACACATGCACCGGCGAACGGGATGATTTTGCCGTGATATGGTGAGTGAACATAAAACACGTCAAATTGCCCCAAATAGCGAGATTCTTTGCAAACAAGTCAATGCGATTCTCTGTTTTCGCATAAACCACTACGGCAGCAGTACCTTCGCCTCGAGTACTTTGAACAAGGTCTGCACCATGCATTCGTTCCACAACTCGTTTGCGACCTTGAGCAAGGGACTAAAGAGAGCATTCCTATTGTCTGCGGATGCGCTTCGGTTCATGTACAGAATCTCGTGTGCAGGGGTGTAGCACACACGGATGGTCGAACGATCCCATGTAGTCCCACCGATCATTGTTGTGTCCGATATCAATACGTTGGTGAGGGCACACAGCACCTCTTGAGTACACAAACAAAGACGAGAGACAATCCCGGGACGGGCATGTAAAACTGGCACTGAATGGTAAAAGGTTTTCGCGAGGTATTCGAATTACGACCTGTAGAGCTGTGGCTGCACATCAGGATTCTGGCACGTGATCCTCCCACTACCAGGAGCGAAGGTTTTTCCCTGCTCTGTTATCCAGTCTGGGGCGGTGCACCTTTCCTTAGTGACCTTGGTGTGAACCCTTACGAGCTCACCACAATGTCGACTCCTGATTTGAGACGGGCGCGCCTTCCACACCCTGTGGATAGTGTCGCCACGACTCGTATCACAACCCTCGTACCTCACTACCCGGACTGAAGCGTTCCGTTACAAGTTGGCGCCACCCAACCCGGTGACACTTCCACCAACTATGCAAATACAACAACCCGCCAGAATGCATGTATCGAAAACCCATACTCAAGGAGGATGCGCCGCACGCTTTCAATCAAACAAACATGTGCGATACGAAACGTATACGAAATGTGGAAGACAAAACATACCCATAGACTTGTGGACATATCTGCTCATAGTCAGGTATAGACGGCTACGAAACTGCTCATACGACATGCAGACCAAGTATCTTCGCATGAATCAAAAGAAGCAAGACGTGATGCCACTTTATATGGCGTGCTCTTATCCAAATCAGGAGCTCCGACCGTCTGTACAGAGGTGCTCCTTCTGAAACTGAGCATGCGGTGCTCGATCGTTTGTGACGATGTCTATCGAAGATCAAATGTTCTTCCAACTCATTATGTACTATCCACTTACTCGATTCTTTTCTCACTCAGCGAATTGGCTGCCTCGAGTTTCCGCGCTTAGACCACTGCGTCAAAGAAGGAGATCTGTCACTCATACAGAGACCAACATCAAACCATTCAAGAGTGAAGTCCCATGAACACCGCAAACCATAAATTAGAAAACGAGCCGGAGGATGCGACAGATCGAGATTCTTGAGCGCTGACAGACAATCGATTGAACAAACCCGTCCTCTTCTAGTCGTGGTATAGCATGCTGAAGCCGGTTCAGACTGACTTGCATCATCGTTGATGAAAGTCGTGGATACACATGCACCGGCGAACGGGATGATTTTGCCGTGATATGGTGAGTGAACATAAAACACTTCAAATTGCCCCAAAATAGCGAGATTCTTTGCAAACAAGTCAATGCGATTCTCTGTTTTCGCATAAACCACTACGGCAGCAGTACCTTCGCCTCGAGTACTTTGAACAAGGTCTGCACCATGCATTCGTTCCACAACTCGTTTGCGACCTTGAGCAAGGGACTAAAGAGAGCATTCCTATTGTCTGCGGATGCGCTTCGGTTCATGTACAGAATCTCGTGTGCAGGGGTGTAGCACACACGGATGGTCGAACGATCCCATGTAGTCCCACCGATCATTGTTGTGTCCGATATCAATACGTTGGTGAGGGCACACAGCACCTCTTGAGTACACAAACAAAGACGAGAGACAATCCCGGGACGGGCATGTAAAACTGGCACTGAATGGTAAAAGGTTTTCGCGAGGTATTCGAATTACGACCTGTAGAGCTGTGGCTGCACATCAGGATTCTGGCACGTGATCCTCCCACTACCAGGAGCGAAGGTTTTTCCCTGCTCTGTTATCCAGTCTGGGGCGGTGCACCTTTCCTTAGTGACCTTGGTGTGAACCCTTACGAGCTCACCACAATGTCGACTCCTGATTTGAGACGGGCGCGCCTTCCACACCCTGTGGATAGTGTCGCCACGACTCGTATCACAACCCTCGTACCTCACTACCCGGACTGAAGCGTTCCGTTACAAGTTGGCGCCACCCAACCCGGTGACACTTCCACCAACTATGCAAATACAACAACCCGCCAGAATGCATGTATCGAAAACCCATACTCAAGGAGGATGCGCCGCACGCTTTCAATCAAACAAACATGTGCGATACGAAACGTATACGAAATGTGGAAGACAAAACATACCCATAGACTTGTGGACATATCTGCTCATAGTCAGGTATAGACGGCTACGAAACTGCTCATACGACATGCAGACCAAGTATCTTCGCATGAATCAAAAGAAGCAAGACGTGATGCCACTTTATATGGCGTGCTCTTATCCAAATCAGGAGCTCCGACCGTCTGTACAGAGGTGCTCCTTCTGAAACTGAGCATGCGGTGCTCGATCGTTTGTGACGATGTCTATCGAAGATCAAATGTTCTTCCAACTCATTATGTACTATTCACTTACTCGATTCTTTTCTCACTCAGCGAATTGGCTGCCTCGAGTTTCCGCGCTTAGACCACTGCGTCAAAGAAGGAGATCTGTCACTCATACAGAGACCAACATCAAACCATTCAAGAGTGAAGTCCCATGAACACCGCAAACCATAAATTAGAAAACGAGCCGGAGGATGCGACAGATCGAGATTCTTGAGCGCTGACAGACAATCGATTGAACAAACCCGTCCTCTTCTAGTCGTGGTATAGCATGCTGAAGCCGGTTCAGACTGACTTGCATCATCGTTGATGAAAGTCGTGGATACACATGCACCGGCGAACGGGATGATTTTGCCGTGATATGGTGAGTGAACATAAAACACTTCAAATTGCCCCAAATAGCGAGATTCTTTGCAAACAAGTCAATGCGATTCTCTGTTTTCGCATAAACCACTACGGCAGCAGTACCTTCGCCTCGAGTACTTTGAACAAGGTCTGCACCATGCATTCGTTCCACAACTCGTTTGCGACCTTGAGCAAGGGACTAAAGAGAGCATTCCTATTGTCTGCGGATGCGCTTCGGTTCATGTACAGAATCTCGTGTGCAGGGGTGTAGCACACACGGATGGTCGAACGATCCCATGTAGTCCCACCGATCATTGTTGTGTCCGATATCAATACGTTGGTGAGGGCACACAGCACCTCTTGAGTACACAAACAAAGACGAGAGACAATCCCGGGACGGGCATGTAAAACTGGCACTGAATGGTAAAAGGTTTTCGCGAGGTATTCGAATTACGACCTGTAGAGCTGTGGCTGCACATCAGGATTCTGGCACGTGATCCTCCCACTACCAGGAGCGAAGGTTTTTCCCTGCTCTGTTATCCAGTCTGGGGCGGTGCACCTTTCCTTAGTGACCTTGGTGTGAACCCTTACGAGCTCACCACAATGTCGACTCCTGATTTGAGACGGGCGCGCCTTCCACACCCTGTGGATAGTGTCGCCACGACTCGTATCACAACCCTCGTACCTCACTACCCGGACTGAAGCGTTCCGTTACAAGTTGGCGCCACCCAACCCGGTGACACTTCCACCAACTATGCAAATACAACAACCCGCCAGAATGCATGTATCGAAAACCCATACTCAAGGAGGATGCGCCGCACGCTTTCAATCAAACAAACATGTGCGATACGAAACGTATACGAAATGTGGAAGACAAAACATACCCATAGACTTGTGGACATATCTGCTCATAGTCAGGTATAGACGGCTACGAAACTGCTCATACGACATGCAGACCAAGTATCTTCGCATGAATCAAAAGAAGCAAGACGTGATGCCACTTTATATGGCGTGCTCTTATCCAAATCAGGAGCTCCGACCGTCTGTACAGAGGTGCTCCTTCTGAAACTGAGCATGCGGTGCTCGATCGATTGTGACGATGTCTATCGAAGATCAAATGTTCTTCCAACTCATTATGTACTATTCACTTACTCGATTCTTTTCTCACTCAGCGAATTGGCTGCCTCGAGTTTCCGCGCTTAGACCACTGCGTCAAAGAAGGAGATCTGTCACTCATACAGAGACCAACATCAAACCATTCAAGAGTGAAGTCCCATGAACACCGCAAACCATAAATTAGAAAACGAGCCGGAGGATGCGACAGATCGAGATTCTTGAGCGCTGACAGACAATCGATTGAACAAACCCGTCCTCTTCTAGTCGTGGTATAGCATGCTGAAGCCGGTTCAGACTGACTTGCATCATCGTTGATGAAAGTCGTGGATACACATGCACCGGCGAACGGGATGATTTTGCCGTGATATGGTGAGTGAACATAAAACACTTCAAATTGCCCCAAAATAGCGAGATTCTTTGCAAACAAGTCAATGCGATTCTCTGTTTTCGCATAAACCACTACGGCAGCAGTACCTTCGCCTCGAGTACTTTGAACAAGGTCTGCACCATGCATTCGTTCCACAACTCGTTTGCGACCTTGAGCAAGGGACTAAAGAGAGCATTCCTATTGTCTGCGGATGCGCTTCGGTTCATGTACAGAATCTCGTGTGCAGGGGTGTAGCACACACGGATGGTCGAACGATCCCATGTAGTCCCACCGATCATTGTTGTGTCCGATATCAATACGTTGGTGAGGGCACACAGCACCTCTTGAGTACACAAACAAAGACGAGAGACAATCCCGGGACGGGCATGTAAAACTGGCACTGAATGGTAAAAGGTTTTCGCGAGGTATTCGAATTACGACCTGTAGAGCTGTGGCTGCACATCAGGATTCTGGCACGTGATCCTCCCACTACCAGGAGCGAAGGTTTTTCCCTGCTCTGTTATCCAGTCTGGGGCGGTGCACCTTTCCTTAGTGACCTTGGTGTGAACCCTTACGAGCTCACCACAATGTCGACTCCTGATTTGAGACGGGCGCGCCTTCCACACCCTGTGGATAGTGTCGCCACGACTCGTATCACAACCCTCGTACCTCACTACCCGGACTGAAGCGTTCCGTTACAAGTTGGCGCCACCCAACCCGGTGACACTTCCACCAACTATGCAAATACAACAACCCGCCAGAATGCATGTATCGAAAACCCATACTCAAGGAGGATGCGCCGCACGCTTTCAATCAAACAAACATGTGCGATACGAAACGTATACGAAATGTGGAAGACAAAACATACCCATAGACTTGTGGACATATCTGCTCATAGTCAGGTATAGACGGCTACGAAACTGCTCATACGACATGCAGACCAAGTATCTTCGCATGAATCAAAAGAAGCAAGACGTGATGCCACTTTATATGGCGTGCTCTTATCCAAATCAGGAGCTCCGACCGTCTGTACAGAGGTGCTCCTTCTGAAACTGAGCATGCGGTGCTCGATCGATTGTGACGATGTCTATCGAAGATCAAATGTTCTTCCAACTCATTATGTACTATCCACTTACTCGATTCTTTTCTCACTCAGCGAATTGGCTGCCTCGAGTTTCCGCGCTTAGACCACTGCGGCAAAGAAGGAGATCTGTCACTCATACAGAGACCAACATCAAACCATTCAAGAGTGAAGTCCCATGAACACCGCAAACCATAAATTAGAAAACGAGCCGGAGGATGCGACAGATCGAGATTCTTGAGCGCTGACAGACAATCGATTGAACAAACCCGTCCTCTTCTAGTCGTGGTATAGCATGCTGAAGCCGGTTCAGACTGACTTGCATCATCGTTGATGAAAGTCGTGGATACACATGCACCGGCGAACGGGATGATTTTGCCGTGATATGGTGAGTGAACATAAAACACTTCAAATTGCCCCAAATAGCGAGATTCTTTGCAAACAAGTCAATGCGATTCTCTGTTTTCGCATAAACCACTACGGCAGCAGTACCTTCGCCTCGAGTACTTTGAACAAGGTCTGCACCATGCATTCGTTCCACAACTCGTTTGCGACCTTGAGCAAGGGACTAAAGAGAGCATTCCTATTGTCTGCGGATGCGCTTCGGTTCATGTACAGAATCTCGTGTGCAGGGGTGTAGCACACACGGATGGTCGAACGATCCCATGTAGTCCCACCGATCATTGTTGTGTCCGATATCAATACGTTGGTGAGGGCACACAGCACCTCTTGAGTACACAAACAAAGACGAGAGACAATCCCGGGACGGGCATGTAAAACTGGCACTGAATGGTAAAAGGTTTTCGCGAGGTATTCGAATTACGACCTGTAGAGCTGTGGCTGCACATCAGGATTCTGGCACGTGATCCTCCCACTACCAGGAGCGAAGGTTTTTCCCTGCTCTGTTATCCAGTCTGGGGCGGTGCACCTTTCCTTAGTGACCTTGGTGTGAACCCTTACGAGCTCACCACAATGTCGACTCCTGATTTGAGACGGGCGCGCCTTCCACACCCTGTGGATAGTGTCGCCACGACTCGTATCACAACCCTCGTACCTCACTACCCGGACTGAAGCGTTCCGTTACAAGTTGGCGCCACCCAACCCGGTGACACTTCCACCAACTATGCAAATACAACAACCCGCCAGAATGCATGTATCGAAAACCCATACTCAAGGAGGATGCGCCGCACGCTTTCAATCAAACAAACATGTGCGATACGAAACGTATACGAAATGTGGAAGACAAAACATACCCATAGACTTGTGGACATATCTGCTCATAGTCAGGTATAGACGGCTACGAAACTGCTCATACGACATGCAGACCAAGTATCTTCGCATGAATCAAAAGAAGCAAGACGTGATGCCACTTTATATGGCGTGCTCTTATCCAAATCAGGAGCTCCGACCGTCTGTACAGAGGTGCTCCTTCTGAAACTGAGCATGCGGTGCTCGATCGATTGTGACGATGTCTATCGAAGATCAAATGTTCTTCCAACTCATTATGTACTATCCACTTACTCGATTCTTTTCTCACTCAGCGAATTGGCTGCCTCGAGTTTCCGCGCTTAGACCACTGCGTCAAAGAAGGAGATCTGTCACTCATACAGAGACCAACATCAAACCATTCAAGAGTGAAGTCCCATGAACACCGCAAACCATAAATTAGAAAACGAGCCGGAGGATGCGACAGATCGAGATTCTTGAGCGCTGACAGACAATCGATTGAGCAAACCCGTCCTCTTCCAGTCGTGGTATAGCATGCTGAAGCCGGTTCAGACTGACTTGCATCATCGTTGATGAAAGTCGTGGATACACATGCACCGGCGAACGGGATGATTTTGCCGTGATATGGTGAGTGAACACAAAACACTTCAAATTGCCCCAAATAGCGAGATTCTTTGCAAACAAGTCAATGCGATTCTCTGTTTTCGCATAAACCACTACGGCAGCAGTACCTTCGCCTCGAGTACTTTGAACAAGGTCTGCACCATGCATTCGTTCCACAACTCGTTTGCGACCTTGATTTGTTCCGTAACTAGTTATCTACTTCTCTGCATCTTGGTCATTAAGAAAAGGGAGTAAGAGATCATTCTTCGGTGTTGAGAATATTTGAATGTGGTATTCCCTACTTTTCACTTGTTTATAGGTGCATTAAAGGTGACATGAGAAGCCGGAGCACATCGAAGTCAGCAAATCAAGACTCGAAGAGCGAAGAATCGACGAAGGAAGGCTCGACGAGCTAAGAATCGACGAAGGAAGACTCGACGAGTGAAGACCTGACGAGAGAGCAAGATGATGACTAGTCCATCCCAGTAGGTATCGTATAGGACGATAAGGGGTATGAAGGAGAACCACTCAAGAGTTCTTTTGAAATCAGGGAGAGAATAGGAGGTAATCAAAACAGAGCAGAATTTTCTAAGTCCAAAACACGTGTACAATTTTGAGGTAAGTCCCTGCGTGTGATGGGTTATGCCTGCTGTCGAGCCTCAAGGAGCATAGCTTGTGGAGGTCTCGATTGAAAGCGCCAAAATTTAAATTGGCCCGGGGTTAACATTACTCGTGGTCTTCCAGCGAAAGATCAGTCTCGTCGCACAGCGAGCCTAGGTCTCAATAGCGTGGCGGCACCGCTTTAGAGTCTCGTCACCCGGCCAGACGATTGCCCAATAGACGGTACCGCTTTACGACTCGCAAACGGCGAACCGGTGACATGGAAGACGGCACTGTCCAAAGACTCGTCGAGCGACAGGCCGTTGGGTCTTTAACTAATTGCACCGTAAGTCTTCTAGTCAGGCGAATACTGTGCTTGGTGAACTATAAAAGTGTGAAAACGCCGACGTCTAGCCATTGATACGAAGTCTCAGGAGTGGAGGAACGAAAGATGCTGAGCTCAGGCAGTCTTCTGATAAGAAGTGTAAGTGGTTAAAGGTACTTATGTAGGCGAGAGCCACAACTGAAACCGAAGGGGCGAACTGCGAGGTGTAACGGGGCACACCCTTGCGTGAACTTAACGCAAGGGTTTTGGTGCGCCCGACAGACGTACACGAGGCAAATGAGGAAGCGTAGATAAGGGAAAAGTAAAACTGTTACATTAATATAAATTAGGTCTTTTGTTACTGTCTCTCTGTTTAACCTGACTTAATTATGTTAATCTACCTGATTGTATGGTGACGTCTCGTCACCACTCATTGCGCGCGTCCTGCGGCGATTGGTGGGTTGATATCGTCAAGATATCAACCAATGAGCAGACCCTTTGGTCTCTTCACCAATATGACCACTATCGGTGATATTGTTTAAAGAATGTTCAACATAATATTCTTTATTGTCATTGTTTCTTTAAAGTGACAATTCCATGGAACGGGCTGCCCCGTTACATCTTCCCCCTTAATTAATAGTGACTGCGTGACTATCGAAAATTTGGTGGCCACTCATTGGTCATTATTGGGACAGGGAGCACTTTTTGGGTCAGTTCCGTTCATAACTTGACCTGACCTCGCATATTTAACATGTCTATGCGGGGTGACGCAAGGCACACAGAGTCTGTGCCTGTACCAGATTCTGCGGCAGACGATTCGTCGTCTGCTGCTCGTTCTTAGTCTGCAGCAAGAGGTGCTGCAGGTGCACGCGGTACAATACCGCGTGCGCATGATGACCCCGACATTGAGGTCATCTACTCAGGCGAGTCAGACGTGTCTGACTCGGACAATGTTCCAGAGGCGTCTCGATCACCGGCGACGCCTCAGTATTCGCCATGGCCACTGCCGAACGAGCGGACTCGTGAGTTGCAACACAGTCTGTTCAGCAGTGATGATGAAGGTGATCAGAGTGGTGAGGAGTATTACTCCTTACCACCGCCGACTCGTGCTTCTTCGCACGAGCGTGATGACGATGGCGTGAGCCGTCGTCATTCTAGGAGCCGTGGCACCGACAGAGATACCAATTCGAAGCGTGATGAGCCGAAGCCGTGGCGTCTGCCCGAACGGCTCATCAATAGCTTGTCTCACGAGACAAACCAACACCATCGAATACCCTTATTCGATACGACCGAGCTTCATGGCTTGAATTCCAGCGCGAGTAACTTTCGCGCTGAGGAAGACTTTTATCTCTATGTCTTTCTTAGACATCGATGGTATAACGGCAATCAAAAGCGTGACAAAAACTCGCTTTTGATAGCGTGGAACGCGTTCGTCCAAAAAGTAAAGCATTTTGGACGAGAAAGGTGGCTCAAGAAGCTTGATGCAGTACGCCTCAGGTTCGAAAAGCGAACGCCAACCGGTGCCAGGTATCGGTTGTATCGTTTATCAAGTGAGGCCGGCATTTTATGCCTCACTTGGGGAGAACCTTGTGCGAGTTGTGCTGACAACTCGCAACGTGTGCAGAGGGACGTGCATTCCCTAGATTCGACCTGGGAAGGGGCACACATCTTAGCTGAGATGCGTGACGCGATTGCAAACTTGCAATCCGTCTACAAGCGTCTAGGGCGCGTGTTTACCGATGGGTTCTCGGAACAATCGGATGAGTCTCGTCATACTGGCGGACGAGACCTTCAACGTCCATCAACAGCTGAGAGCGGGGCTCCCAGCTGTTTCAAGAGGGTGGATACCCTCGCCACTGGACGAGGTAACTCGTCCTTGATCCTGAATTGTCACAGTGGTTCAAGATACGCTCCACTAAAAAGCGTTGACCATTGTGAGAATCCACCAAAGGATGTAGTGGAGGAGGAAAGACCTCCTTCAGATGATCCTGCTCACCATCTTGACCCTTACGAGATGGATTGCGCAATCGATGAATTGCGCGATGACTTATAGAACGAGCGCGACCGGCGCTACGCTTTGACTGATACCGTGCGGAAGAACCGCAAGGATCGCGAGGCTGATCGGGCGAGAGACCGCGCCAATTACGCCACAGCGCAGCTTCAGGTCGAGAGGGATGTCCGCTCCCTTTCCGGCGAGCTGGCGACAGCTCGCGGGGAGATATCTCGGTTAAGTTCCGAGGTATCATATCTGCGCGGCCAGACGGATCGTCTGGAGCGCGAACGCAAGAACTTGATGAATGTTCTTGAATGTGGGGCTATCTTCATCGGAATAAGAAGGCTCGTACCGACAGTACGGTCTGAGTCGCCCCACGTAAAACGTAGGATGCGCACGCATCCTACGTGGCAATTTGATCGTGTATGCATTGCCCTTGTGATGCAACACTCGAAATGGCCCAATGTACTTCGGCAGTAGTTTACCACTGCCGACACTAGTGAATGCATGTCCAGGTAAGTTTACCGTAGCCAGTAGTACTAGGTCATTAACCTTAAATGAAAGAACATTTGCTCTTCCATTCTTGTTTGCGTTCCGTTTCTGGCGGTCCACCGCATTTGCGATGGAATCCTGAACGAAACGGACTACCGCCTCTCGAGTCAGCAGAAAGTTCTCCGCTGACTCGTTGTTTTGTCTTTCAGTGCGCTTCGTAAGCACTGCTAAGAGGTTCTTCTCTTCTTCAGCGAGGTTGTCGTTTTCCTCGCTGGAATAATCGTTGACGATGCTGAATATATTAGCATCGTCATCATCATCCGAGTCAATAATAGCGTCGTTGCTATAATTAAGGTGGTTTTCTTCATCGATGTCGACCTGATCGACATCGGCATCATACGTGACGACGTTAGCGTCGACACGTGATTAGCAAGAGCCAAAAAGGTTTTTGCTCGAGCGAGTCCTTCCCCCCTTATCCAAGAGTCACACTCTAAGAAGGGTGGGAACACGTGGATGGCGTAAAGCATTCACGTAAAACGGTGTGTGCTGGGTTGAAGCATGCACCGAATTATTGATGGCGAATTCCACCATGAATAGGACTTCGCTCCAGCTCGAAAACGAGTGGACATATCCTCGAAGGATCTCTTCGAGGACAAGATTCGCACGTTCCGTCTAACCATCTGTTGTCGGATGGTCAGAGGTTGACATCTTTAATCGTGTTCCAAGAGAATGGAACACGGTTTGCCAAAATGCCGCCGTGAACCGAGGGTTACGGTCGAATACGAGTTCATGGGGCAACCCGTGGAGTCGGAAGATCGTGTCAAGAAAGACAAGAGCACATCCGGGTGCCGTTATGGACTCGACACTGCAGCAAGATGCACCCTCTTGCTGAATTGATCGACGAAAACAAGAATGCCATTATTATTGTGGTCGTCTTCGGGTTTCCCGAAGACGAAGTCCATTGAAATGGACTGCCAGCACTCTGCCGGGACCGGTAGAGGCTGTAATGGTTCACGGGATGAAGGACTAGGCTTCACCCGTTGACAAACCTCGCAAGCACGTATGTACTTGCATACAAACTGATACTGGCGTGGCCAGTAAAAGTCACGACTTACCGTGAGGAAAGCCTTTTCTCTCCCACAATGACCACCTGATGGGGCATCGTGACACTCGTACATGATGCGTAATCGCAAATCATTATGAGTGGGGACGACGACACGAGGCGTGTCGCCGTCAACGGCTGTAAAATATAACAGTCCGTTACGCGTTGTGTGCCGATCCGATGAGGATCGGTACAAAGACGGTAAATTCTTCAATGATTTACTGGATGGATGCACCAGATGATCCATTAATCGCTGAAGATCCTTATCTTCTGCGTATGCCTTTCGTACGTCGTCAAGTAAGCTTAACGACGGAACACTGGCTGTCAGTGTCACAACAGTGAGCTTATCCTCACTGTTAAATTGTGCGACCGGCTCGAAATCGGGCCTGGGCGAAAGCGAATCAGCGACGACATTCAGTCGTCCTGGTTTATACTCCACGGAGAAGTTTTACTCCGCGAAGAAAGACAGCCACCTCGCCATTCTCTGCGAGAGGTGTGGGCTGTTTACGGCCGTGCGTAGTGACGCATGGTCGGTATACACGATGTACAGTCTATCTCTCAAGAGATAGACCCGGAACTTAGCCAGTGCATATTTCATGGCAAGGAGTTCCTTGTCATGCAATGGGTAATTGCGCTCAGCTGCTTGCAGGTGACGCGACTGATAACTGATGACGCGCTCCGCGCCATCTGCGTCAAACTGCAATAACGCACAGCCGATTGCAAAATCGCTGGCGTCACAGACCACATGAAATAGTCTGTCCTGATCTGCAATCGCCAATATCGGCGACTGCATCAAGCTTTGCTTGATACCTTCGAATAAACGCTGACACTCAGCGTTCCATGACCATTTAATATTTTTCTTGAGTAACCAAGAAAGATGTACCGTCATCTCGGCGTAGTTGCGAGAGTACTTGTGCAAGTACGCCGCTAAACCAAGGAACTTTTGAAGTCCCTTGAAATCGACTGGCACAGGCGAGTCGGTGATCTCCATGATCTTCTCGGGATCAGGGCGTACGCCGTGTTTACCCACGATGCACCCAAGAAGTGTTATTTCGCCAGCCGCGAATATACACTTCTTGAGGTTGGCATACAACTTATGCTTGCGCATAAGTTGAAGGACTTGACGAACGTGAGTTCTGTGAACTTCAAAGTCCGTCTTTCCGCCCATAGCCCGACTATGGACGAACACATCGTCGAACTAACTCGGTGCGAAGTTTCGCACCGGTCTCAACAGATTTGTAACACATCTGTCGAAAGTAGCAGGGGCATTGCTCAGCCCCTGTAACATCACTAGCCACTCCCACAACATACCGCTGGGGGTGCTCACTGCTGTGTACGGGATGTCCCGTTCCCGCATGAGGATCTGATAGAATCCATCCATCAGATCCATGGACGAAAAGATGGTACTCTTTGACATACCATCTATAATTACGTCCTTCCTCGGTATCGGCGTCTGAGCCGGTACCGTTTCAGCATTCTGTTTGGTGAACGCGTGCACTATCCGCCATCCTCCTGTGGCCTTTCGCACACAGAAGGTCGGAGAGCTGTGAGGCAAAGTTGATTCCCTCACATGGCCCGCTGCTAAGCGATCGGCAAAAAACTTGTCGATCGCTAGTACTTGTTCACGAGGCAGTGGACACTGCTTCATGACAAAGTACTTCGAGCCCGGTTTGAGCTCGATCTCGAGTCGAGTGCCTTTGTCCTTAGTCAACTCGCAAGGTACGGATTCAGGGAACGCATCCTTGAATTCGATCAAATCCTTATACAAAGAATTTGTTTGAAGCGACTCCCAGGATTGAGACGTGTATCGCTCAATCCGAGTCTTCTCATCGAGGACACTTTCGTCCATCGATGAGATGCTGAGAACCCGTTCGTTCTCGGCAAATACTGTTGCCGACCGAATGTCGGTCACATACTCATTCTCTGCGACGAGAATGCAGATCTGCTTGACTTTGCCACTGCGCAGATCACGCAAGAACCGTTTCGGCTCTATCGTTGGCAACTGAGTTATCTCCAAACTTCGGAGGCACAATCAGATCAAGCGTATAAGCGCCTACGATTGATCCATCATTAACCAAGACGTTCAACGTCTCGGTTACTTCCTGGGAACTTCGTTCCACAGGTTGCTGAAGGCCTAATCCTTCAGCAAGTGACTCTTGAGGAATTCCTTCCTCAAGTACGTGGGGACTTATTCCCTCGACGTCTTCTGACTGTGGCTGTGCAACCACAGTCAGGTACCGATCCTCTACGGTCGACCCTCCAGTCGACCTAGGATATCCGTGTTGCCTCTTGTGGGCAACCGGTTTTCTCTTGCTAGACGTCGCCCGCTAGGCTTGCATCCACGTCCCGGTCCACTCGACTTATTCGAGTGGTGGACCTTCGGCGCCGCCTGTACTTCTGTACAGCCACCGGGAGCTTGCTCCACAGTGTAGTGATTAACTACACTGTGATCTTGTGGTGTCCTGCGAACGACCGAACCGCAAGTGAGGCTATCGCACTCACTCGCAGAACATCCACACGCTTGTGGACGCTCCAATATGTTCATCAAGTGGCCATCTGATGAACAAGCGGCAGGCATCTTTACGGATCGATGCTGCCAGCTCACCCTCGGCTCGTACCTTCTGAGCCAAGGTAATCCCAGGATGACATCAAATTTGTCATCCAGATCCAGTACGATGAAGTCATCATCGTACTGTTCGCCCTCCAACGTGTAGTGGATTCCGACTACACGTTTCTTAACGGTAATCGACGCGCCTGTTGCAAGGCGCACCATCATTCTCGTGAGGGGAATGTCGCTCTCAACGAACTTGAGCCTACGACCCTCTAGTGACTGGCGACGAACAAAGTTGTTCGACGCCCCACGGTCTACTAGGGCACGAAGCGACAAATCATTTGTCGCTTCCAACTTCAAGGTGATGAGCGAAACGTCATCACCAGGTGCAGAGACACACAATGATTGTGTATCTGGAGCAACTTTCGTCAAGAGATTTGCAAATTCTCTTGAGGTTGCTGGATCAGTAGGGCGCTCCGCACCTACTGACCCCGTCCATTTTTTGATGGTCCGTTTCGCTGTTGCGGCTTCGTAACAGCTCTGGACCCACGCCCATTGCCCTTCTTGGCGAATGGTCATCCATTTCGCTCAGTACTGTTTGGTATGGGCGTGGAGCACTACGCTCATATGCGTAGTGCCCTAACTTCTGACAGCGATTGCACTTCAGCAATCGCTTGTTGTTTGAAGAGCGAGGTCTCTCGCTCTCAACATAGCAGATGTCCATTGGTTCTGGACCTCCGATCTCTTGTCGTCTTGGTGGACGATAAGAATTTGAGCTAGCATGAGCCGGTCTCATGCTAAAGTCTTCCTGTTCCGCGGCTGATATCGCATCTTCCAGCGCATTCAGCTCAAGGCGGAACAGGTGTATCCTGACGGGCCCTTCTGCGAGCCCTTGCATGAACACCGTAATCAACGTGTGTTCATGGACTTGGTTAGCAGTTATACTACTCGCGAGGAGTCGTATATTTTGAGCGTAAGCGTGCACATCACGCTTACCCTGCTTGAGTTTCAGGAGCTCTGAACGAGCCCTGAACTCAGCCCGTGGCGACTCAAACGTTTGTCTGAGCCGTGACTTGAAGTCATCTAGCGACCTAAACACATGTGGGTCGCTACTCTCGAGTCCCAGGGACCAAGTTTTGGCACGCCCTGCCAAGTGGGTCTGAGCAAATGTATGTTTCATTTGCTCGTCTTCGATGCGACGAGCCCTTAAGGCTCTGTCGAGTTCGACAAACCACAGTAACAGGGAGTCTTCCGGGACTCCACTGTACTTGGAGATGTCAACTTTCATGACCTCGGGACGACGCGAATGTGCCGTCCCGCCCACAGCAGCATGGAATTGCTGCTGTCTCAACAGCTCCGTCTGTTGAGCACCGAGTTCTCTCAACTGCTCGGCCTGTTGAGAGCCTTGCTGGTGAAGCAAGGCTACTTTCTCCCTTTCGGCGACAAGTTCATTTTAGATGAACTTGGCTATAGCGGCATGTTGTTGGTCTCTGTCTAGAGACTTAAACTTGGCGCTAATGGCGAACTCTCCTACAGTAGAAATCATTCGTTCTACCGCACTCCATTCGATGTCACTCAAATGGTTAAACCCTTCACGCGTGGCGTGAAAGGTCTCTTTATCATCCAACATGTTCATGTTGGATGCTGTGGTCCTTGTAAGGACTACAAAGCGCTACCAGGTGTAACGGGGCACACCCTTGCGTGAACTTAACGCAAGGGCTTGGGTGCGCCCGACAGACGTACACGAGGCAAACGAGGAAGCGTAGATAAGGGAAAAGTAAAACTGTTGTATTATTATAATTAGGTCTTTTGTTACTGTCTCTCTGTTTAACCTGACTTAATTATGTTAATCTACCTGAGTGTATGGTGACGTCTCGTCACCACTCATTGCGCGCGTCCTGCGGCGATTGGTGGGTTGATATCGTCAAGATATCAACCAATGAGCAGACCCTTTGGTCTCTTCACCAATATGACCACTATCGGTGATATTGTTCAAAGAATATTCAACATAATATTCTTTATTGTCATTGTTTCTTTAAAGTGACAATTCCATGGAACGGGCTGCCCCGTTACACGAAGGGTATTTACCCGACGTACAAGCCCGACTGCGCCGAATAGCTCGGCGATTGTTGTGTTGCTACGTTGAGACTGTATTGCTACAGATCTGACGAACTGCTATACATCAAATTTGTATATCTATGGGGTTTCGGGACGACGCGTGTGTGTCTTCCCACATACAGCAGCATTGTATCGCTGCTGTCTGAAGAGCTCTGTCTGTTGAGCACCGAGTTATCTTAACTGATCGGCCTGTTGAGATCCTTACTGGTGAAGAAAGGCTACTGTCTCTCTTTCGGAGACATGTTTATTTCGAAGAACCCGGCTATGGCGGCACATTGTTGGTATCTGTGAAGAGACTCCAGCATGGTGCTAATGGCGGTTTTTTCTACGGTAAAACTGGTACGTTCTACCGCAATTCATTTGATGTCACACATATGGTTTAAGCCTTCACGCGTGGCGTGAAAGCTTCCGTCTTCATCCAACATAATCATGTCTTTTGAGGTGGTAGCGGTCGTTGGACTACGAAGTGCTACCAGGTTGGTTGTCTTTTTGATTATTTTTTAGGTATATATGGGTACGCGAACGACCCCATATAATCGGTATATTCTAACCATGAATTTTGAGAGGTAGTGACAGGTTTTTCAGCTACTGTAGGAATCGTACTACGATTACCACCCCAAGATTTTTTTACCCATTGAGGGTATTAAACTGGTAGTGAAGTGCTAGCAGGTGTAACGGGACACGCTCTTAATAGATAAGTGGTAAGACCTTGTGTTGATAGAGCACAAGGCTGTGTTCTTTCGACGTCACGTACACGTGGCATGAGGTAGTGCGAGGAAATAGACAGAGCTAGGGAAGCTCTGGTTAGGGGAAATGTAGAACTATTTTTAATATAGGTAGTTTCTTTAATAAACCATCTTTGTCCTACTCTAACTATATTGAACTACAATCTCTTATGTAGTTTCCTGCTCGCCACCCATTGCGCGCGTCTGGCAGCGATTGGTTATCAATTTGCTTGTCGCAGCGTCTACATCAACCAGTAAGTGGGAGCACCCAAGATTATTACCCTTGGAAGTAATATTTTGCCGACGCATTACCTCTTTTTGAGTAATGTTGCTTGAATAATATCTAAATGAATACTTTTCAAAAATTGATACATTCGTATGAATTTTATGTAACGGGCTCACTTCGTTACTATCGGAAAGCGCAATCAAAGCATCTATTCTCATACTCATGTGTCGTACATCTTTCCGCGGCAAGTTGAACGGAACGCCAAAGCTCTTTCCATTGCGGCATGAAAACCTTATCGTGCGCTTTGGCGAGCGAATTCGTCGCACTAGTGAGCGCACATAGACGACGTGTCAGGATAAGGTGACGAGCGAGAGAAAGAAGACATTGGCAGCACAAGTGACAGCACTACGAACACACTTTGTGACCTCGATCAAGATGCCTCCATGTCTTGACGCAGAACCGCGGCTCGCGACTTTGCAGTCTCGACGAGTTGTTGGGTAGGAGATGACGCACAAAAGAGATCTGCTTGGCCATTCGCGGAGACAGCACTTGGAGTCCCATGGACGTCACGAGCTTGCGAGACGGTGCACTGGCTCGATGCGGTGAGTAGCCGCACAGACCCGACATGACGACGTCCAGCGCTTTCGGTCGATTAATCGATGGACTTTTGACTGCGTTCGTTCTCTCATGGCGAGCGATGAAGCGGTAGTTTGACGCCGACCACAGCGGCAGCTGAAACGGACTATCGGCCGAGAGTGATGACACGACGACGCGTGCGAAGGGATGCGATCGAGCTGACGTCAGGCGCAGACAAAGTCGATGATCGACTGCACGACCACAACGTGGTGACCCAAAGGTCGCGGCGCTTTGCGACAATACGCACAGTGCACGCACACGTTGCAAATACACGACCACGTGCGTACTCGTGTGCTCTCTGCAGTACCCCGAGTGCCCCCGCACGTCGTCGTGGCTGAGCCAGAGCGGTTTTGAAGGAGATGTGGCTGCGTAGAAGCGGGAAGTCCGTGCGCTTAGTCACACGTCGCACACGCCCTCTAGCGAAACGCGCAGCTGTTTTGCAGGCAGGAGCTCCACCGTTGGGTACGGAAGCTGCTCCAATATGGCCAGCGCTTGCAACAGCGCCTCGCGTTCGTGCACAGCGCTCGACGCGTCGATGCTCCCTCGCACCTCAGCTGATACGGCGCACGGTCGTTCCACGCACGGCCTCCAACATGTGGCGCACTCTGCCGACGCCTGTCCTTCTGCCGACACAATTGACCACGTGCGCGCGTTCAGCTGGCGAAAGATATCCACTTCAGGCGTCTACTTGTGCGCACGACCGGATGCAGATGGCGCGGGCGACCCCCCAAGTGATCCACAGACATCGTGGTGGTCGCCTCCCGGTCTGCAGCAGAGGCTTCTCGTTGTCGGTCACTTCCCAACTTACCTCCTATCTGCTCGATACGAGTTACCTCCACCACCAGCAGCAGCCGCAGCAGCAACTAACTTCCGTCCATCATGGTGAACGTCCTCCGTGCGGCTTCTGCAGTGGCTCTGGCCGTCGCCACGTTCGGCGGCGCGAACGCCGCCAACTTCAAGTGCACGGGCATCAACTACAACATCCGCGCGGGTCCGGACTGGGCGCCGGCCGAGGAGAAGTGCAAACCGGCCGCGCAGATCACCGCCGAGCTCGCGCTGCTCAAGGGCGTGACCGACGTCATCCGGATCTACTCGCTCACGGACTGCGACCACGCCACTGCGGTCGTGCCCGCGGCCGTTGACGCCGGCCTCAAAGTTGCGCTGGGCATTTGGGTGGACTCGACCGCGTCGAGCTTCGAGAAGGAGAAGGCGGCGTTCGCGACGCTGCTCGAGACCGGCCTCGTGACCGCCGACAACATCGTGGGTATCCACGTGGGCAGCGAAGCTGTCTACCGCGGGGACGTGTCGGTCCCCGAGGCCATCGCCCACTTGGAGGCGATCCGAGCGCTGTGTCTCGCCAACGCGGGGGCCGCCGCTATCCCACTGACGATCGCCGACATTGGCGACACGTACACGGCGCACCCGGAGCTGATCGAAGCGGTCGACTACGTGTCGGCGAACTACTTTCCGTTCTGGGAGAAGGCGGCCATTGACGGCGCTGCCGACCACTTCTACGAGCGCCTGTCTGCGCTCGTCGAGACGGTCGACACGTACAGTAAGGAGGTGGTCGTGGGCGAAACGGGTTGGGCGTCGGAAGGCACGAGCGCCAACGGCAGCGTCGCCTCGGAGGCCAACGCCGCCAAGTTCTTCGTGGACTTCTACACGCTCGCGACGGAGAAGAACCTCACGTACTACTACTTCTCGGCCTTTGACGAGCCGTGGAAGTTGGCGACGCTGGAGGCCAACGAGACGGTCGAGGCCTACTTTGGGCTGTTCACGCGCGAGGGCGTTCTCAAGAGCGCCATTGCGGCTCTGTTCGACAGCGTCACGGCGGCTGTGGACGGCATTGATGTAACGGCGACGATCGCGTCGGGTGACACGGCGGTGCAGGACGACGGAGCTGCGGCCAAGACGGGTGGCGATGAGGAGGAGGAGGAGGCGAGTGGCGATGACGATGATGAGGAGGAGGAGGCGAGTGGCGACTTTTTGGAGGACCCGTCGCAGGTCACGACTTCGACTGTGGCGTCGCACGCGGACTGCGCCATGTAAGTTGCAGTGGTCTCGCGCGTCACCTGAAGGAGCAGAAAGAGAGAGAGAGAGAGAGAGAGAGAGAGAGAGAGTGGTAAACCAGTGAATACACGAGTCGTGCGTGAGCAGCAGCAGCAGCAGCAGCCACGTTGCCTTTTTTTCCATCAGAGTCGGCCTGAAAGCGGTCGCTGGTACGCAGCAAAAGTGTTGTGTAGGTCTGCAGTGCGCATGTGTGGGGCGATAGAGTACGGACGTTTCAGTGTCGGAGCTCGTCGCTCAGAGTGCGTGGGAAAAGTGGTGCAACCCATTACGGGATCGACAGCGTTACGACAGAGCAGGACGGGAGGTGAGACAGGCTAAGGATCGATCGAGTGAGAGAAGGAGAGACAGACGAGGGATAGTCGGGAAAGCGTGTCGTGGTGGCGTTGCAGGTCCCTTCGCCTTTGTGTGTGGATCCGACGTTTCTTGAGTCCCTCATGTTTCTGCGATCAACGAACGAGTGCGTCGCATGGGGCTGGGATCAATGCGGACATAATGGGCTGAAAAGAGAGAGTCGACCGTGCACAAACGGCGGTGGCACTTATTGCCGCGCTGTGGGAAAGCTGCTGGTCTGGCACCAGACTGCGCTTAGGAAGGACATTGAGGGCGGCCGCGCTGTTGCAAGACCCGGCAATGGTTGTACTGGCAACTACAAGTGCTCAACTCCTTTCGGCATACAAGTTGTTGCATGTGGGTTGTTGCTCGGACCTCTTGCTACGACGATGTTCCTCTACTTATAATCAGATCAGCAACTGCTACTGCACTTGCTCGAGCACATGTGTCAGCTGGCGAATTGGTGCTCCTTCGATGCGACACAGAGGGTCTGTGAACTCGAACGGGAGTGCTCGGCGGTAGTCTGACAGAGGGGAAGGAAGTACGAAATAATGGACTGAGACGATGTGTATGCAAGAAATGCACCTCATGATGTCGGTTTGCTGTGTTTGGCGACCGTTCACTCACACCCACGATCGCTGCAATGCTGTCACTCTGCTCGTCGCTTGACCCGTGACTGGCCGCTCCACCAGAGCTCGCGCTACCGATGAGATTGCTGCAGCACTTTGTCATCGACAGCGGCAGATTCAGAGCTTGAGGTGACGGACACGAATGGCTGAGATCCGCGACTTCAAGCTTTCAGCAGCTTCTCTGTTCTTGTTGCATCCGGTGGCATACAGTGGCGCCGACGAAACGGAAGGACCGATCGACCACCCCATGCACACGACCCCAACCTTAGGGGGGGTCGCGATTCTTTTGAATCCTCAATCAGCGTCTCAAGCTTCTCCATGGAAGCCAGACTTATGGACAACACGGGCGCTTGCTCTAATGCTCGACGGAGATGTGTTGCTCAATGTTTACGCCCCTAATGTGCGGCCGGACCGTGAATCGTTTTTTCGTAGTCTATCCGCTTGGGATTTACGCGACCACCCGACCGTCCTTGTCGGTGACTTTAATTGCGTGCTCAGCCCAGCGGTCGATCGGTACGGTCAGCACCGTTCCTATCGGTCGGAAAGCCCAGCGCTAGATGCTCTACTTTCCTCCGCCGAGTTGTCTGATGCGAGGGTGCTTCGGGACCATGCGGATGATGACGCCGCCGATGACTTTGATGATCATTTTACCTATTGGGAAGGAGGTCACGCCAGTCGTATCGACCGCTTTTACGTCCCCGACCATTGGGTTGATCGGGTCCAGTGGGTGTCCACCTCCCCACCCCCGCTACCGTCCGATCATCAGCAGGTGGTGCTTCACCTGCGAGCCTCGGAGCGTCCGCTTCACCCGCGACCTTGTCGCCGGGTCACTTATCCCATTCAAACTTCGCATCCTGAACAGGTTCTTGCGGAGTTGATCCAGGACATGGATCGTTTGGCGGTTGGACAAGGGGCATCGACGGTATCATGGGATGCTGGTTTAGCTATCTGCATCCAGTGTATTCACAGGGTTCGAAAGCGGGATAAACAGAGACGTGCCAGGCTGCGTCGCAAGTGCCTGTACCGCAGCACCTGTAATCTAACGTCGCGGCAGCAGTGGATTGAGCATAACGTGGAGGAATTCCGTCGCGAACATCTCGTACTGCTCGGGCAGCGCCTCGAGCGGTCCTCGGATCTGTTACGATGGACATTCCAACGGGTGTCTAATTGGGAGCGCGACCAGTGCGTCACGAACATATTTCAGCTCCACGGTCCTTCCTTTGTCGGGAACCTGTCAATTGCTGATAAATTTGCGTCCGAGTGGTCGTCCGTCCTGGGAATCAGTCACCGTACGACGTCTCTCAGAGATCTGCCCTCGGCCATCAGACGGTTCGTGCGCGTCCCCAGCGCCCGGAAGCTGTCTGGTGCTGATAATATGGCTCTTTTTTCCTGTGTAACGGAAGCGGAGGTTCTGACGGCTGTCACCAGTCTCAGTCGCCATAAGGCAGCGGGGCCGGATGGTCTCAACAATGACTTCTACAAAGATACACCTGCTCTCCTCGTTCCAGCTCTTGTAGCCATCAGCAACCAAATTTTGGAAGGCGCCGACCCACCGCCCTCCTTTCTCGAGGCCCTAATTATCCCCTTACGGAAGAAGGGGAATTCGACAGATGCCATGGACTATCGGCCTATTTCCCTACTGCAAACAAGCTACAAGATCTTTGCCAAGGTTCTGGCCACGCGCTTGCAGCGCGTTCTACCGCAACTTATTGGGCAGTCGCAGCAAGGTTTTGTTCACGGCAGGCAGATGATGAAGCTCGTGATGATGATGTTGGCTCAAATAGCCACGGCTCGGCACGATGAGACTCGCACGGCTCTCCATAGCCGTGCCATCCTTTTACTCGACTTTCGCAAGGCTTACGATACGGTCGATCGAGACTTTTTTGTATGAGGCGCTACGCAGCTTTGGTTTCGACGAACGTTATATTCAGCTTATTGATCGGCTGCATGCAGGGACGACGGCATCGTTTCTCGTCAATGGTGAGCTTTCCAAGCCTATCCCCGTGGTATCAGGCATTCGACAAGGGTGCCCACTCGCCCCTCTTCTTTTTCTATTGGCGGTCGAGCTCTTGGGGCTGGCCATTCACCAATCTCCTGACCTGAGCGGTCTTCCGGTCCCAGGCGACGGGACAGGTTCTCATACCTTTTCCGCCTTTGTTGATGACTCGACCATATTTCTCGAGGCAGCACGACAGTTGCCGGCGGCGCTCCAGCTCGTGCAACAGTTTGGCGCTCTGTCCGGATTGCATGCGCAACCGGCTAAGAGCAAACTGATTTTCTTAAACCGCGCGATTCGATTAGTTGATTTCCACGGCATCTCGGTCCTTCAAGCGGGTGAGACCACGCGGTACTTGGGGTACGAGATTGGGACGGGTGATCTCCAACATCGCAATTGGGCGCTCCGAATTCGCCGGCTGCAGCGGCGTCTGCTCACGGCTTCACAAATATCGACCAGTGTTGCTTCTCGAGTACTCATTCTAAACGCCGTCATCTTACCGTCGATCCTGTTCACGGCGGCCGTTTTTGAGATCCCGTCATGGGCCAGCAAAGACATTCAAAATCTCTACAAACAATTTTTGTGGGACCATTCGACCTCGACGGACGCGCGCCGTCATAAAATCAACCCTGGTTTGCTGTACACGCCGAAGAAAGCCGGTGGGGTTGGTCTAGCCTCGGTGGAGGTGGCCATCAAAACGCAACGGACCAAACACGCGCTGCGCTGGCTCACCCAATCGCACGACAAGTATTTTAATGCTTGGAGGTCCTGGGCGTACCAAGGCGGATCTACCGGTTCGGGTATGGTCATGCATACATGGCTGCGTAGCCGGGAACGGCCTTTACGCATCAGCAGGTCTTCGCTGGCTTTCGTGGCTAAAGATCTAGACTTGCTTCTTGAGCCGTCGGCGGCGCACGCTGGTCAACGACGGGATCGGACATCGTCTTTTCTTGATTCTCTCGTACTACAAGCGGTAAGTCGATGGATAGGGCGTGGCTGGGAACTACACTTTTCCACTACGTTACCTGACGAAGTCCCTCCTCCGGAGGGTTCTGATTATCAACTACGCGCGGTGCGTCAATTTTGGGGGACGTTTGGCTGGTCCGGCAATCCGTGGATCCGGGATGCTAAAGGTGTGAAGTTGTTGCACTCGAAGTTCAATCAAATAGCCGCCTGCTCTATCGCTGACCTGCACATTTGGAGGACGGGCCCGACCACCTATGTTTTCACCATCCCGCCCTCGCGGTCAGAGGGAGTCACGTATTCCCAGCCGAAGCTTCGCCGGTGGGCGACAGCAATTTTATTGGCGTCTCCGTTATGTACGGTCGGGTCAGAATTGGGCGTGGCGGCAGCATTATCTCTTCGGCATCCCCCCCCATTTCGTTATGAATATGACTGGGTCACTGTGAGTCGGGGTTGCGTCGTGGGAGCTCGCAGGAATTCACTAGAGGAGAGAGACGGAATGGTGCAGTTACGCCAGGGCTCCGATGGGCTGCATTGGTTGTTTCAAGACGGCCTACCCGAGCTCCACACGGCGTCGGACGGTGACAGCCAGCGATGGGCTACGCACATCCGGCAGCACGGCGTGGTCTTTTATGCTCACCCAAGTCACCACCACTTTGCGTGGGGAGTACCCGAAACGGTTCCTAATGGAGCTCTCCGTCAGGCTATTTTGCACCGGGCTTTCTCGCTGCACAAACACCGACTAACTCGGCCTTTACTACCCTTATTGGAGCGGCTGGATGCAGTCTATCGAGAGGATTCGTGGCTAAGGGCGGCGGCGCATCAGCAACCATCCCAACTTTGGAAACATGATAACGGACTCTCCGACTATCAAGTTTGGACGGCGTATCGAGTCGCCACCAAGCAGCTAAATTTTCATCATGCCGGGCGGGCTGCCGACCCCAGCTGCCGGGCCCTGCCTACGTGTCACGGGGTGCCCGAAACGTCGAGGCACGTCTTTTGGGATTGTCAGAAGGCGCGGGCGTGCTGGGCTAAGTTCATCAGCCATTGGATCGGCGCTTCTGTGTCGAGTGCGGTAGTCCATAGTTGTCTCAGCAACTGTGCGAATCGACAGGCTCCGGCGATCCCGGCGTTTCAGCGGTCTCGGTTGCTCGAGCGGTTTCACGATGATGCCGCAGCGGGGGAAAAGGTGTGGCGACGGATTTGGTTTTTAATGTGTTCCGTTTGCATTACGCATTTATGGAGCGAGCGCAACGATGCCGTGTTCAGAGGCGTGCAGTCTACGACGGCTCAAAGTGTCGTCCATTTCTGGACAACCGGCGTCCGTCAATTAACGGCCTTGGCTATGCGTGAGCATAGAGGGGCGTCGACAGTTCTTCGAGGGGCTCGATTACATGCCTCCCTTGAACTTTTTACTCTTGAGGCTAGCGGAGTTTCGCTACCACTAGAGAGGTGCCTTGATCCACCGCCGCGACCGGCGCTGTATTCTAGGCTTAGAAGATTTCAGACTTCTAGCGCGTAACCATCATGTGCAATAGACAGTCATGAATCTCTCTATCTCTCACACGACCCCAACCTTGCGAGCACGCGATTACAGTGCGACACGCGCGCCGTGCGGCTTGAAGTGATGCGTGGTTGTCTCTATATGTTACACATGCTTGCAGCAGGTATGGCAGGGACGAGGGCAACTGCGACAGTGTACATGCAGCCAATTCGAAGTGGTTGAACGATGCTGGCGACACTGAGGGTATCGAACTCCGCTCGCCACAAACGTGCACTCGACCACAGCTTGCAAGGACCACGTCATGGACCGGAGCTCAGCCCATTGTCAGCATACGTTGCACTGGAAGAGACAGATGCCTCATGCACG
The DNA here is from genome assembly GCA_947650285.1 of Hyaloperonospora brassicae. Lineage (NCBI taxonomy): Eukaryota > Oomycota > Peronosporomycetes > Peronosporales > Peronosporaceae > Hyaloperonospora > Hyaloperonospora brassicae. The sequence continues at coordinate 125,482 of CANTFL010001453.1, forward strand.
CGTGACGATGTGGCAGTTTAGGGCCACGCACCAGGCCGCAGCTGAAATTTTCACATATGCAGTCTGCTGGTCAAAGACCTCCTGTCCATGCAGCACAGCACGAGCTACTTGCTCGACGTAGCTCCGCAGAAACAGCAGTGGTAGTACTAATGACTTACAAACGCATCGGCAAGCGGTCAGCAGAGAGACAAGAAGACGAGGACAACTCGGCCATGCGCACCATCTCGTAGCTCGCCATCGTAATCAGCGCTGCGGCTCACGCAATGTGGGTAGCGCACTCGTTCGTTGCGTACAAAAGTCGGTGACCTGACGCCCGCCACCATCGTAGTCCTTTCCCTGGAGGTGAGACCGTTCTCTGCTGAAATCACGTGAGCGTTGGTAACGAACGCGTCGTGCAGAGCGCTTCTACAGTACCAAAACGGCGGACCATAGTGAGTAATCTGCACAGTCGCCTCCTCGAGTGCACCTTCTCGCTCCATCTTTGCCCCTTGCTCGACCGACGACCCGACGGCAGCAATGTACACGCGCGTTGGCTGTTGTCAAGGGTACCTCCGCACGAGCGTATCCTTTCGACGGAAGCGATGCGACACGCGCGCGAGATCCGCCGACAGGCTCACGGCCGCCCGTCTCTGTGGCGTTCAGATCTCTCGGATCAGATAGATAGATAGGTGCCTGGCTGGTCTCTTGCTCGTGGCGCTGGCTTTTCCTGCGCCGCGGTAGTCGCAGACGGCGCTCGTCTCGATTTGAAACCGTGTGGAAAGAGGGCAGTCGACACGACGACAACAACGAGCGCTTGACCCACCACCGTCTCGAGCGAGTGGCTCTGGCCCGCTTCTACCCGCGGCCGCAAAACCATCTGCAACGGCAGGCTGGTCAGCCGCCACGTCCAGCGGTGCAATTGGGACGAGCGGTGCGGCTGGCTCGACGAGAAGGAGGACGGGGACGGGTTGGAGGACAAGATAGTAGTAGTAGGAGTAGAAGTAGAGTAGTAGTAGTAGTAGTAGTAGTAGTAGTAGTAGTAGTAGTAGTAGTAGTAGTAGTAGTAGTAGTAGTAGTAGGAGTAGTAGGAGGAGTAGTAGTAGTAGTCGGTCGACTATGCCATCTGGAGAGAGCGAGACCGAGAGAGAGAGAGAGAGGAGGGGGGGGGGGGGGAAACTACTATTGGCAGACTGACAGACTGACAGACTGACGGACCGATCGACGGACCGATCGACGGACCGATCGACTGACTGACCTTATGCCGTCAGTGTGGCAGAAGAAAAGAAGGAGCGCGGGGACTGCATGACTTTCTCCCGACGCGCACTGGAGCTCTCGACTCTTGCGATGCCGTCCGACACGAGCGGCTTTTGCAGCTCCGTCGCGTCCTGTCTAAAGGACGGCAGCGTCTCCTGCGACACGACCACCGGCGACTGTCCGCCGTGCATCTACGCGCTCGACGACACGTTCACGTGCTGGGAGAAGGACAACTCGACCAACACGTGCCCGTTCACTGGCGTGCGCTACGACTGCTGTACGTAGTGACCGACGACTACTGCCATCCCCTCCTCCTCCTCCTCATTCAACTCTGTGTCACGCGCTCACTAACTGACTCAACCAATTGGTGATTGATTGTTTACGTGCTGCAGCTGACTCATGGAGCTCTTCGCCGCTCCCTCGCCCGAGTCCCGACAGTACCAGTGCCGCGTCTCTAGGGGACCGGCACACTCCCGCGCCTACAGACGAAGTGCGTCTTGCCACGCCGTCTTCCACCCCCTCTGCCGTATCGACCGATACCGACGCCGAAGCACTGAGCTCCACGAGCATCGGCGGCCTCAGCGTCGGAGTAGTCACCTACGGAGCCATTGGACTTGCGGCGCTTCTCGTCTTGTTGTTCCTCGTCATCCTCTGCGCGCGGAGACGTAAGATGCGACGTCGTCGCGAGGAGAACGCGGCGATTATAGGCCCGGGGACCAACTTTAGCCACGGCAGCGTCTTGACGGACAAGCGTCCGCGGGGCTTGTCCAAGCTACGCGATGACCCCTACGCTGGCTCGTACAATAACGTTCTGGACACGAACAAGGTGAGCTACATCCGTCCAGACGTCAACTCAGGCGGCAGCAGCGAGGAACAGCATCAGCAACGGAAGCACTCGCCCCCTGTGCGTGTCAAGAGCTCTGTGCCACGCGGACGCACAAACGAGTCCCCGCGCAGCATGGACGGCATGCTGACTGACTCGCCGCATTCTCCGCCGGTGCTGGGCGGCAAGACCAGCTCCTTCAAGGGGGTCAGTGGACGCAGCATGCTGCCGCCCTCGAGCGCGGCAGGCATCAGCGGGTTCTCCAACGTGAGCGAGTACGTGCAGCAAGACGTTTCGTCTCGCTGCACGTCCACTCCGAACGTCTTTGCCGAATACCTGCGGATGAAGGAAGAGATGCAGTACGACGACGAAGGCACTGGCAGTGTCGCGGACGGACTGAGTGCCGTCAGCTTTAGCGACACCATCAGCGACCTCGACAGCGGCAAGTACTCGTTCGCGTCGTCCCACGACGTTAGTCGCCCGCCGAAGCGACGGGTGGACGTAGACGGCCGGTCGTCAGTGTCCGACTCCATTGCCGACTCCATTGCCGACTCGGTCACTGATTCAGAGTATGCCGAGCAGCTACGTGCACGTGGCGGCAGTGAGTGCGACAGTGAGATGTCCTACAACGACGAAAAGTACTCGTTCAGCAGTCTCGATGGCCTCGATGACAGTCAGGTACGAGTGGGCAAGCGCGAAGTGGAGATTTGAGCCCGCCCGCCGTCCTGCTGTCGTTCCTAGATGCGTGATATCTGTCGAATGTACTCCCGTTATTTTATCAGCAAACGCGTTGATGCGCGAGGCCATTGATGCACTGAGCCGTTTTGAACAGGAGACGTGATGGTGACTGTTCAGCGTTCCTCAGCCAGCAGTCAAAGCAGATTGAGAACAGGTTCAGAACGACTTGTGATTGCACGGGTAGCGAGGGTCCTCGCGCTCAGAGATCTACGAGCGTGACCAGCGTTGCTGCTGGCACTACAGACTGTACCTCCCAGTGACAGTGGCTGACACTACAGCTGTGACGACTGCAAGTGGCCGAGCTCCGCGTGTCTTCTTCCCATCAGACAAACGCCCAGTACATGCATGTCAATGCTTCCTCTTCGTGGCACTAGCCGTCCCGACCTTCTCCGTTCCTGACGACAAGCTCCGCGAGACGTCTGCCGTGTCGACAGTCCCAACTTTGTTGCACGTGGCCGGCGCGTACGCCTCGCACTTCGCTTGAGGCTGACCAGCGCCGTCTCCATGCACCGCCGTCGACTCGGCTTTGGCGCCAAAGCGTGAGATGCACTCTTCCGAGATGAAATCCAGCACCTTTTGGTAGATCCGTGAGCGAAACTCGGTCCGCTCTTGACCTTCGAGATACGACGGCAACGGCACGACAATGCCGTCAAAGTTCTGCATGGCAAACGGACTCGTCATCTGTGGCGGCTGCGGGCCGTTCGGTAGAAACATGACGCTACTCGCAGCAGCCGCTGCTAGGACTGTAGAAGTCGGCGCCGCTGACAGCAACGACGTCGCGCTCCTTCCACTCCCTGCAGCGGGTCCAGCAGTAGCAGCCGCCGCCGCCGCCGCTGCTGCGACTTGTGCGGCATTGTCACCTGATTCTCCGTCGTCTGACGTGTCAATCGACGGCGTCAGCGACTCGCGTCCCTTTGCTGTCTTCGTAGCTGGTCGATACGGTGCGAATCGAGCGATCAGAGCTTCGTTGGCCGCGACGCGTTGCTCGCGTTTGTGCTGTCGGTTCTTGGCGTCGAGTTTGCGCTGGTGCTGGTTCTGCCGGTTGCGGTGCTCGTCGCAGAGGTTGTGGGCCACGCCAGAGGTCTTGAGCGCCCGCTCTTGCACGCACTTGCCCGTCTTGTACCGGCACTTGCCGCGGTAGTCGGCGCGCTCGGAGCCGGGGAGCGCGACGGGGGCAGCAGCGGCCGGGAGGGAAGCGGTCTTGGCGTGCGACATGCTGTGGGCTCAATCTGGACGACACACAGACAGACAGAGTCAGAGACAGAGCGAGAGCGCGCGCGGTGGGGTCAGAGCGCAGGAGAGCGCCGGCCATGACGGGACGCGTGCAAAGTGAGCGACGACTTACCGCGGCGTCGACTCAGAGAGCCTCAGATGGAGACTCAGAGAAGTGAGAGTGGCGGAACTCTGAGTCGAGCAGGGGCTGAGGGTTGCATAGACTGGACAAGCAGGCCGCATCAGTGGGCACGATGGGTAGAAACGCTGCAAACTCAGCTAACAGGACATATGGTTACACGGAACGGGGTCAAGAAGAAAAGCGCCAAAACATTCTGCTGTGGCGGCCGCGCAGAATGTTTTGGCGCTTTTCTTTCTTGAAGCTGCGAATTTTGGTCCTCTTTGTGGCTCATCTGTTTTTTTGGGCTTTGTGGCACTTTTGTTTCTGTGCTGAGATGAAGCACTGCTCCGACTGAGCGCGTCGCAGATCTGATACGCAAGTCTACTGGTGTGGCTATCACCGGGAAGGCCTCGTTTAGGCCGAGGTGCTATGATAGCGTGTCCGCAAACTTGTCGTGACGTTGAGTTCCTGTCGCTCTAGTTCCATGCGCTTTGCAGCGACGAAGTAGCAAAGAGTTAGCTGGATTCTGTAGCTGTTTGCACATGATTGTGACGATAAGCATTCGATATTGAGCTTTCGTGGAGCGGTGTTGGCTTAGGCATTGGCAATGGTCTTCTTTTGATCACTTGCCTGCTGTTTGCTGCAGTCTAGAGCCCTGCAATCACATTCAGGTCCCTCGATCAATCTCGATGCCACGGTGGTTTATAGCGAAAATGCATGTGGCATGCGGTTGTCATCGATGGACATTTGCGTGGGCAACAAGCGTCTTCCATTCTGGTGGAACGAACGACTTGGCAATGACAGTACAGGACAAGTAGGGCTTCTGACGAGTCGCAGGCTTCGCATATTGATTGGCAAAGTGGTGTCGTCAATTGTGCGGACTCGTTCCAGATCATAGGCTCTCACGTATGCTCGTATACTGCTGAATCAGACCAGTATACGTCTGGGAGTATAAATTGGAATCTCGGAGCCCTGGCAGAGTAGGACGGCTGCGACCAGTGTAGTCCAGCGCAGTAACGCGCAAAGCACTGATTCTCAAAAATGGTGTCAAACTTCAGCAATGGCCGATAGCGCTCACCACGCGAACACTCGGTCGGCTGTCTGGTCTCTAGTCGAAGGAACATTGGTCATTACCGTTGCTCGCAAGAGAATGCGGTACGCAGCACGAATTATCGGTTCACTCAATGACGACAAAAGCGTTGACCTATACAGTAAAGAACGTGAAGCGTGCATCGACCGGAAGTCGATCATTTAGTGCGTAACTTGTAGTGACCACCAAACTTTGGCTTTCTGTAATTTGCTGTGCACGATCCGTCGTCGGATCCGTTTGCGACATTGCCTGCAAACTGTAGCAAGACTGGGATCATGCATCATTCTCACCCCAGTGGCTGTACACCTTCTGATGGTCGCATCGCTGTGCGCGCGACGAGATCGTGGACATCTGGTTCATACCCAGATCACCCACGTGCTTCTTTGAGTGCCGTTTGCTTGGGTAGAGGCAAGAGCGGGTCACGAGAAAGTCCTTGTTGTTGTCAACGACATTGGTTTGTCTATACTCTCGCAGCACGCATAATGTTGGGCCCTTGCGCCACGTTGCACAGCTGGCGCGAGCAACGCAGTGAGTTGGCGTTATACTGGCTACATACACCCATTCATCAGCTCATGAGTAATGTCACACTGTCTCCGCACGAAGCGCGACAGAGGTATACCAATCCACTCGTCTAATGCAAGCAGAATGACGTGTCGAACCTCCACCTGCGCCGAGAGCTAAGGATCAGATGCAGCATTGAGCCGAGCCAGCTGTTTACAAGGGCTTGAGCTAGTACGGCATAGCAACGATCTTCACCGGTCCGACAACGATCTTTACTGACTATCAGACAATCACCTGGATGTTCTTGGATGTACAAACAGTGCAGGTGGTCGATGGGGATTGATGACGTGTGTAAGGTGTCGAAGTTGCATTGACGATGGCCTGGTGATTGTTGCAGGAGTGGCAAAATGGGACCGCTCGTAGAAGGAGTCTCGATGATGGTAGCATAGACATTGGCACTCTCGAGAGTGGTGCGGCCAGCTGCTGTACCCCCTACAGCATCTTCACTCAAGTGAGTAAAGCAATAGCTGATGGAGTTGGACTTGCCGTAGTGTCAGTCCACATCAACTCCCCCGAAAATACAGGTGAGGTCAATTAGCCTGACCTTAGTTGAATGGTAGTTGACGTCGCCACGATTCCATCAGACGTAGCGATGCCGAAACAGAGGTACCGTGTGAGGTCAGAGAAGTCATAGTAGAGTCCGTTCGCGCAGAAAACGACGACCACGGTGTAAAGAAGCATGCCACAACCAGTGTGTTCATCAGACCATCGTGCGAGATTGCGAGTATCCAACGACGATTGGGATACGTTGGAGTTAGTGACGCAATCTCTCGTTACTAAGGCTGTCGCAGAATTACACGACGCTGACTGTGCCATACCGAAACGTATGAATGACACGACTCTATGCCCATCAATTGAGTGAGAGATGCGAAAGCTTGTGCACGAACATAGCCCCAGAGCTCTGTATACTCAGCTAGAGGGTCGTCCAGCATAGTATGTTCTCCCAACGATACAGCTGCTACACACAACGAGATTAGTTACAAGAAATAGATGCAAGGACTCGCCGCGACCATGCCTACAGCTAGCACCGAATCGCCAACGCGCTGCGATGATGGCCGACATTTACATGCCCCTGGGCTGTGCAGCCATCACACCTACATTTCAGTCTCGACATAATGAAGGCATTCGCTTGCTGACACGTCGCCTGAACTCGAATTGATCACTACACTCTACTTGCACACACAAGTACTTTGTTTCGTATCGTTTGCCTATCTGCAGTTTTTATCCATCGTGCCACAGTGTTTCCTAGCTCGAGCACCCGTTGCGTCAGAAGTAGCTGGTCATAGCAAGACTGTATACAATGCGGGACTGATGCGCCCTTGCTGAATGACCAAATATGGGAAAGGTACTCACACGGTCGATGCACGACTTGGACCAGATTGTGGTCGCTCGTGATGATAGAAGCCTCGACATGATCGGCAACGAAGTGTGGTAACAACAAAACATTCGGCGCAAGCTCAATTGATCCCTTCCATTAGACGCGCTGACTGGAAGCTGCGAGGTCCACTTTGCCAAGCTCCGAAGTGTCTTTTCCATCCTTCTGTCTTGCTTTGTCCAGCAGTGCCAATGGATCTGGCTCGATCAACATGGTTATGCCATGCTTTCTGTTGCATATCGATGCTCTGTATAGATGACGAAGCCACGCAAATGAGTGGATTCGTTGGTGATGCGATCAATGACTAGATCTGTCTGTTGCTATATCTGCGTTGCTGTCTTTGTATCCTCAATAAGTCGTAAGCGTCGACGCTTTTTGTATTTCGACGCCACTACCGTCGCAGTACGATGTAGCTCGTCGCTTTTGTGCAATCCCACGTCTCGGGGCACCAAACCTACAACGACGCGTAGCATAACACTGCAGCGTATCAAACTGAACGAAAGGGCATATCTCATCATAATACTTGTGCGTCTTCTTGGCTGGACTCTACTCCATGGTCTCGCATTTTGCCACAAAAGGAACTTTGCTGACCAAAGACATCCCACTAAGAAATGCATCTGGTATCGTGAGATTCCCATTTCTATGTGTAGTATAAGATCTTGCAAGAGCAGATAATATGACCTCTCGACAATTAACATCGGCGCACGCAGTATCCGCAATTATATTGGATTTTGTGGACGTATATCGACTAGACAATATTCGAGCAGGTTACGCGCGTGGCGTCGCACGAAGCGCTATCCGCTCTTACAAAACCCAATGTACATGACCTCATTGCAAGCATCTATGCTGAACGAGTAGTTTGCAATTATGTTGCAGTGCCGTGCACGGCTATCAGAAAGGGTCCATCCCTTGCCGTGTACGCGAGGTGAGGTACTTCCTTCGCAGGACAAACCGATATCAATTATTCGCCCAAGTTGCCGCCTGTACTGGCATAACACTGCATTGACCGCATTTATCAATTACATCATCGACGAAGCAGCAGCGTCCCATGAAGCAGCTCGTATCCATGTAGTCCGATGCTGAGCAATGGTATGGGTCTCGGCAACAGAGCAAAGTATTGTACTGTTCGGAGCTATGATCGGCACGAGTGCATGCTGAAAAGACATCTCTCGATCCTCTTCAGCTGCGAATCCACATGCAATCGCTATCACAAGCAGTTGCAGTGTTTGTTGTGGTGAGAAGGCCCCAGTGGGTGATGATGGCCTTCGCGTCGTCATGTGCAATCCTGTATATCTCCGATACAGACTAGGGTCGAGACAATGACGCAAAGGTACACGAAAGACGACCGATTCGAGGCCTCTGTTTTATCCACAAATAGCTAAGTGTTATCACTAATACCTCGTGGCATTTCACTTTTCCGTCGTAAAAGACGACAATTAGCGCGCAAAGCGTCGCTTCCTCTCTTCCCGTGCCCAGCAGTACTCATACTCCGTCCCACGCGCCTTCCGACACAATCCGTCCGACCACTTCATTTAGTTCGTGCACACAATGAAGCGCTTCGTCCTCCGCCGGCCGTCGTCCGTCGCTACGCGTCGCACTCGTTCCCGCGCGCCCCTCTCCACCCGCAGCTCTTCTTCGTCTGCGTCGTCTCCTCCTCCTCCTCCTCCTCCGACTCCGACGTACAATGCGGACGCAGCTGCCCGTACGCTTAAGCTACTGGAACGCCGCAAGGTCTCGACGCTGGACATGGGCATCTACAAGCGCACGCAGAAGCGCATCACTATGGTCACAGCTTACGACTTCCCGTCGGCAGTGCACGTGGACTTGGCGGGATTTGATGTGTTGCTGGTGGGCGACTCGGTGGGAATGGTCGAGTTGGTACGACAGAGAGATAGAGACATACAGAGAGAGAGAGATACAAAGAGAGAGAGAGAGGTTGAAGGTCTGACAGTGTGTCGGTCGTTTGTGTGTCTCTTTTTGTGTGGCTGTTGCTGTTGCTGTTGCAGGGGATGGACACGACGATTCCAGTGACGCTGGACGACATGATCCACCACACACGAGCGGTGAAACGGTGCGTTCGAGTGCTCTCTGTTGCTCGACCCTACGGCCACTACTGCCGTCTACGGTAGTTGTGGCTGTATTGTAACATGATTGCGCTTTGTCTCACGTCGTGGTCGTGTGGCTGGCTGCTCGTTGCAATGACAGCGGAGCCAGTCGTCCGCTAGTGGTCACGGACATGCCTTTTGGCACGTGTGAAGGAGCGCCGTTTGAAGCGCTGAAGAATGCTCAACGTCTGATGAAGGTAGTGAGAGCGATGTTGGTAGCAAAAGTGTCTCGCGTGCAAGTGACGAACACATCGTGCTGATCGTTGCTTGTGTGTGTATCGTGTTGATGAAAGGAGGGTGGCGCTGACTGCGTGAAGATTGAAGGAGGCAAGGAACGTGCAGAGACGAGTACGGATGATGTAGTTGTGGTCAAATCCGCTTGCAGCGTGTACTGACCAGCTTCGTTGCGGTGCAGTCAAGACCATTGTCGATGGAGGCATTGCTGTGATGGGCCACATCGGACTTCGTCCGCAGCACATCAGTGTCCTGGGAGGATTCCGCGCTCAAGGCCGTACAGGTTATGCTGCACAAGACTGAGCACACGCTGTAGCGCTCTTTGAAAGCAGTGCTGACGATCCCTTGTTTCACCGCACAGCTTCGCAAGCACGATTGATCATCGAGGACGCTTTGGCCGTGCAAAAGGCAGGTGCATTTGCTGTAGTGCTTGAATGCATTCCATCGGCTGTAGCCAAGGCCGTAACGAAGCTGCTCAGGATCCCAACAATCGGCATTGGCGCTGGTCCGGAAACGGATGGCCAGGTGCTAGTCTTCCATGACCTGCTGGGTATGCTCCAGCACCCACACCACGCACAATTTGTTCCCAAGTTTTGCAAGCGCTATGCTGATGTTGGTGAACAAATTCGCATCGGCCTTGAGAACTATCGTGACGATGTGGAGAGCGGCCGTTTCTCAAGCGATGCGTATTCCCCGTACAAGGTAATTTGGCTGCCACGTGTCTACCTCCTCGGAAGCTTGATCACCTTGTGTCGGTCTGATATGCAATGCAGATGTCAGAAGAAGAAACCCAGAAGCTGCACGATATGGTAGCCAACGAATACAGCCAAAAGAATCGCGACGAACGCGACGAAGAAACGCTTCTGGAGGTCACGAAGGTCTACTGAACTAGTAGTGACGTGAGGACGCCAAGCAATTGTCTGTGCTAGCGGCTGAAAAGGTAAAGCTGTCTAGTAAGAAAAGGAGCTCGTTGCTGTCAGGTGCCTCTGGTGAAGATACTGGCAGGTCAATGTGTGCGGTGTCAGTCTCGACACTCTCCCGTATTCATATTCGTAGCACGCAGCTTGCGGTCGAAGAGTATGATGCTATCCATCGCAGCTCCTGCCGGTAGGCCCGCTGTTTGGGTTACTAGTGTTTGCGAATTGGATCCTGAGCTTTGCAATGACAAATGTTGGTGCTTTGTTGCTGATGTGCCCTTCGCTGTTCTTGCTTAACTATCAGGAGCATGGGAAAGAAGGTTGCTGCTCAAGTTGTCCAGATACGTGTGCGTTGCACGCATACCTTCGATTGCGAGTCTAGCCTGATGCACACAAAAAACTGGCAGGGTTGACAAAGAGTGAAAGCGAAGTTGTGTGATTGTGAGCGCACGGAGGAAACAACTACGACTTTCGTGGATATCGCATTCATTTGGGTCGACGCTGCTTGGCGCGCATGCGGACGTCCACCGCCTCTACTTGTTTCAGCTTCTAACTCTGTCAAGACGAGCCTCAACATGGTGTCTGCATCGATGATGGAGAATCACAACTTTGTCATGCAGAAATGCAGAAACGCGGAGGTAACATGTCTCGACACATCGATTGGGCAAAGCTTGATACGACAGGAACTTGAGATCGCGCAATGATCGGGTAGCTAAAGGCGCCTCGTTCGGTACCAGTCGTGTCGTAATGAAGTTCAGTGTAGAGTCTGTCTCGTAAAACCGGACAAAAAGCGCAGAAACGGTGCGCTCGCGGTGACGTTATAAACTGCATCGCTGCTAAAGGGGCGTGGAAATGACACGGGGGGATGTCGAGACACAGCTTCTGGTATCATGTCTGTAAAATCTGACCTCTCTGTGACGGTATCATAGGAATTCGAGACACGGCTTCTGGAATTACGCCTATCCAAAGCGACTTCTTTACATTGCCAACATTGTCTTCGCCTTGTTCTGCTCACCAAGTCGATGGATGGACATCCTTCAGTGAAGCCAGACGAGGTGCAGAACAATGATACCACGCGTTCTAAAGCTCATTTGCATCACAGCTGTGCAACGACGCGCAACGCTTTGCGTGAGCGAATAGGACGGCTCGAGTGACAGCGGCTCACTGTCTTTTGTTCAGACGATGTCGGGTACGTCGCGCAGATTAGTGTTTTAGACTGAATCTCCTCGCGGTAGTTCCAACTGCAGTAATGGTACAACGGGCGATTTGTTCGTCCGGTGAGAATCGATGACTCGGAATGGCGCATGTGTTTGCAGTGCAAGGAGATCCCACAGACGCTTCTGGTTCGGGGTGCAGCTATTTTGTGAGATCTCGTGGATTGATTGTCGGCTTGCAAGGGTATAACATGAGCGCCTACTACCATAGCAGATGCTCCTTGGTCCTTCTACACCTTGTTGCTGGGAACATGTCGTATGATGGATTCGTTCTCTAACAACCTCGTCTCACGCACGTACTTTTGTTGCGAACATTAGCCGTTAGCACACCTTTTGCATGCGGGCACATGAGACGCCAAAAGATACCGACGACTTGTACATGCAATGAAGAAGGGAAAGCTCTTTATGCGACCCGTGCCGACGATGCAGTCTTCGTTCTCACATGCGCAAAAGTTATCAGATGGGCGATACGAACCTGACCGCATGGCTTGCAAGCAGTGGTGCCTTGTCCTGACCAGCCAAAAAGTGAGTCCGGCACAGAATCGATCGATCGCAACGTCACGAGCAAAGAGGTCTTGGTATTTACAGTTGTTTTATTACTGTGGACGCTTCCTCAGCGTCCGATGAAACCGATGGGCATGGCGAATGCATACATGGTCGATGGCTTGACCACGAAAAACTCCCTGTGTAAGAGAGCGAGCTGACATCTACCTGAGTGACTTGCCAAAACTGTCACGCTCACTGGCAGTGTGGGAAATGCGCAAGTGAACTCGGAAACGCATGCTCGTAGAAATGTAGTAATTATGTAAACTTGCGTGCGACATTTCCCTCGAGTCTAGGAACGCGCAACGGAGCACTCACGGGTCGCTGCGCTAGCAATACGCTTTTAGTTTTGTAGGAATCCACATATCTGTGCGCTTTCGTGACTTTCTTGGCAGCGTCAACGGTTTACTGATCAAGTTGCATATGTCGGATACACTGCTCTACCATTCTGTGCCCCGGTTCGTGCGAAGTACAGTCGCAATGACGCAGAATTATTGAGAAAGTTCACAACATGGTGAAGCTCTTGTTGCTTGCAGGAGAGTTCCTGTACACGAGTCTCCTACACGGTTGATGCTGGCGCAAACGTACTGACGCAATGGAGTAGAAACGTGATTGTTATCTGTCGTATATCACCTAAGCCATCAGATTGGCTTTTATCTCTAAATTTGGTTTCTGGAAGGTGCACTACAATCATGTAGTCTTCCAACCATTCATGCCAATTTACGTGCGGACAAAGCCTGCATATCTTTGCCCAGCTCGCCGGCTACCCTCACTGTAACGGGCACGGACGGTTGTATCATACAAGCTACTTACACCGATACAGTATATGCATCTGCCTCGATATTAACACCTTTAGCGCTCTCAGGTAGCACTACTTGGCTACAAAGGATGTAGTGTGTAGGAAGTAGTAGAAAGCAAAGTGACATTCATTTCTTATACATGTACGCAACGTGCTTATAGCAAAAGGAGAAACGCTTTCACGAAAAAAACTTACTGGTCATGACTCCTGCCGACCACGTCAACCATCAATCAACAATCGAAAATCACCGGTTCGTACAAGACTCGGCTTCACAGATCACTCCTGGTCGCTTCAGTCAAGTCCAGGCAGTTCGACAGAACCGTGAGCATCTGTTTCCCAGAAGTATAGGATACATACAGCGTGAGTTTTGAAGGAGCATGAAGCGTTCAGGCTCCTTCAAATCTCACGCTGTATGTATAAGAAATCTTAATTCACAAGCATTGCAGCAGGCACACAAGTTACGCCAAGCAGCTTCCTTCACTTTTCAAATCGTCGTGGTCCGACAGCTGTGATGAAAACATCTGTGACATTGTCATCAGTTGTGACATACTCGATCGTAAAATTCTTCTTTCGACCATCCCTGCGGATTTGTTGCGTTTCTTGCAGATATAATCGCTCCATAATAGTTGGCGACAGCGGCACAGATCGTCAATGTGCTTTGATTATTCATTTGCAACTCACCGGGCTATTGTTTGAATACAGGTCTACAATAATTTTTCGAGCCCGCATGAATCGCTCGACGCACATTGTCGCCGCAGTCAGCTCCGACTTGCATGTATTACCCGTACCTTCGAGGTTTAGAAACCTCATGAAATATTAGGTGTAGAGCAAGGTGAATGTACTTTTCGGACACTAAAACTAGATACGAAAAGTAGAACAGCATTGGATACGGTAAAATCTCCGGATAATGACCCTTTGATCTTACCATACTTACGATAAACTTACGAACAACAAAAGAGCAATCTGCTCACCACCCACTGTTGCGCGTCTAGCAGCGGTTGGTGGTTTAGTTGGTTGCTATAATCACCTGTATCAAACAAAGCGTAAAACAGTGCCAAACTTTACATTCGACGGTAATATACATTCGGTATCTGCGTCAGCTAAGTACATATTGTGGAATCGGGTTAAGGTAAATAAATAAGAGCATGATTGGTAGTATGCTACAGCTTTATCAATGAAGATCGTAATAAGATTGACTAAATTCAGTGTCGTGACGTGTAATGGTAACGGGCTCACCCCGATACAAACTTAAACAATGGCATTGGTCACGCTGTATGTGTCGGGCATATGTGTCGGACAGAAAGCACGTTGACTTGCTTGCAAGCGTGCGCGGTCTTTGTTTTTGATAGCACTTGTAGCATGCCAAATCGAAACAACGTATGTGACGACATGAGCGCTGAGCTGAGGTGGGGCCCGCCGAGCATGAGCGACTGATTGTAAGGTGCTTCTGTCGACTACGCTAAAACACTTACTACGATCGCGTTGACGAGAAATACGGTACGTGGTGAGCACATGTGGCCGACTACGAGCATTAAAACCGATGGCTTTGTGTATGCTTTTGCGAAGGGATCTAGCGTTTCCCCGATCATGTAAGAAAAGATAGGACCTTTTTTTATAACTATCTATAGCCCTTTGCTACTGCCTGTGTCCTGTTGACGGCGATTGTTGGCTGACGTCAATGTCAATGCCAGAGATAATGTGGTCAAGTGTTGTTATTCGTAAGATTTTTCTTGCTCGAGTTGTAGCGAGTCTTCGACGAGTGATTTGGGTTAACGTCGTGGAGAGGGTTCATGATAGATATGAGCGAACGAACGCGTTGGGCTGCGTATCTCGTACGAAAAGACCAAAGGTACTATAATCACGACTGTGATCCATTGATGTCGCGGTTCTGCCCGCAATGTGCTTTACAGCAGCTCCAGAGATACCGCAAAGTTACAAGACAACGTCTACCAGATTGCGGCCAGCCCAGGCCGGATATAGATGATGAGGTTGTGTCGTAACTGGGCTGGCTATAGTACAAGCACTGGCATCGCACCACAAAGGATCACAGGTTCGACGACAAGTTGCGGTTGTCACGTTTTCATACCTTCGAACTGTGACTCGCAAGACGAGTCTGTCTTCTCGCCGCTATCGGCCGCGTGGTTGAGCACGACGCGAACGTTCGCCATGAGGCGACGCTTCGGGGAGAAGGATATCAATACAAAAGAGTGTGCGTATTGAGCCAACTGGCAAACCCGATAGAAATGAATAATCGGTATTCAGAGGGTTTGCCCCGCAGTTGACATTCAACGCCATGGAGCGAGGAGGTCTGCGGTCACAGCAGCAGGAGGCGGAGCGGGTGGCGCGCGAGCTCATGGACGTGAAGATTGAGGCGGCGCACCTGCGCGAGCGTCTGCGTCTGCGGGTGGGCGGCGACGCGACGGCAGCAGAGCTCGAGGCCGAAGCGTTCGCGCTGCAGACGGCGCTGGGGGAAGCGCAGGCGACGCTCAAGACGCGGGAGACGGCGCTCCAGACGCTCGAGCGGAAGTACGAGCAGTCGATGCGCGGGATGCTGCAGCTGGACGAGGCCTGGAAGCTCAGCAAGACGCAGACGAGGGCGGCGACGGACGCGCTGCAGGCGGTGGCGCAGCAACTGGACGACGAGAAGCGGCGAGGCGACGAGTTGCAGCGGCAGTTGGAGGCGGCGACCGGCCGAGAGGCGATGCTGGCGGACCGAGTCGATCAGCTGACGCTGGAGGTGGCCGAGGCGGCGCGCAGGAGCTGTGCGGAGCGACAAGTGGCCAAGCGGCGCGAGATGCAGATCTGTGAGCTGAGGGCCGAGTTGGAGACGACGCGGCAGACGTTTGAGGCGCAGAGGAGAGCAGAGGAAGGCGTGACACGGGACGATGTGAGGCAGTTGCAGAAACAGCTGCAGGCGGCGCAGGAGCAGGCGGCGGCATTGAGGGGAGAGGTACATGCGCGACACGACGAGGCGGCGAAGGTGGAGGCGGAACTCCGTGCTGTGAAAGAGGCGGAAGCCGAGACGAAGCAGCGACTGGTCAAGCTGACGGAGGAACATGCGACGCTGCGAGTGCACTTGGAGTCCGCCAAGTCGGTGGCAGCAGAGAGCACGCAGAGAGCGGTGGAGGCAGAGACGGAGAATGACAGCATGCGGAGGGGGCTGGACGAACGAGACGAGGTGGCCAAAGAAAAGGAACAGACAGTGCGTGCGCTGGAGCAGGAAGTTCTTCAGATGCAGAAAGTGGTCGAGGAGGAGCTGAGGAAGAAGAAGCAGGCGATAGCAGAGACAGAGCAGCGGTTGACAAGGGAGTCGCAGGAGATGCTGCAAGCGCAGGAAGAGACGTGGAGCTGTCGAGAACGCGCTTTGCAGCTCGAAGTGGCAAAGTGCGAAGGTGAATTGGCTCGTGTGCAGGCGTTCCATATTGAGCTGGCGGAACTGCTACAGATGAAGGAAGGCGAAGATACGCTAACTGGTCTATCGCAAGGCGTCGAGCCCACGATGCTCAAAGCGCTTGTGGTCCAGCAAATTAACAAGCGGGAAGTCCTCACGGCAGCATTGGGGCAAATGAAAGCAAAAGCGGGTGCAATGAAACGGCAGCTCCGTTTACACAGTCGACTTGAGACGGAGAACCAGACACTTCGTGCTGAGTACGAGAAGGCGAAGCTAGCAATGGAGCGTATGGCCTCCCGAAAAGGAAAGAGTTGCGCTTCGTTGCCGGCCCGGCAAGTTGGGGGCGAGATTGGCAGTAGCAGTCCTTGCGCGAAAAGTGTTGGCAAGGAGATTCGATCAGGCGACGGGGAAGACGGGCCGTTTGTGAAGCGGAGGCTGGAGGCAGACGAAGCAAACGTGACTGAGGTCAGGACGACACCTCGGAAAGCGCAGCGCACGAAACACGTGTATGTAGCTTCTCGGTATATGGACAGTGCATCGAAGCGCTGACCATTGACGACTGGAGCCACATGACACAAAGACTGCCGTTTCTTCGCTTCTCCCAGCACACTCCAGTACACTAGTTTTCATAAATCTTTAAATTGACGGAAATATACGCGAGTCGTCATCGTGACCAGCTACAGTCCAACTAACGCCAATCACACCAAGAAACTCACAGTTCTTGCTTCTCCGTCGAAATTGCTTCCTCCTGCTCGTGCTGAGTAAGTGACCAGCCTGGCACGCTTTTCTGATCTTTGACACGCAGCCGGATGCTCTCGAAACACTGAAATGCCTTCGAGGGCTGGATTTCGCCGTCGATTATAACAGCAGAAGCAGTCTCCTTCGCGCCAAGGTAGCACGGAATGTACTCGTTGACATGATTAAACGTCACAAGCACACCACCGTTGCTAAGCTGCTGCGGGTAGAGCTTCGAGCAGAGTTGCGCCTGCTTCAGCTGCACCCCTCCCCAATAGGACGCCCATGCTACAGACCCGCCCTCCTCAAGATTCTGTCCGTCGATAGCAACCTGTTCCGACACATCGAGAGCATATTGCAGTTAGCGATCGCTTTGTCATAGAAAGCCAAGCAAAAGGCAAATGCCATCTCTCTTGGCGACACTCACAAAGATGCTCTCGTTGACAAAAGCAAAGGTGGGGTCCAGCGAGAAGATCTCGACAGCGGCTCGCTGTTGCATCTTCAGTTCCGTCACCACGTTCAGTGCCACAATACTCGCAGCGAGCAGCAACACCAGCATCTTGGTCCACAAACGGTGGAAGCAAATGCCCGTCACCAACACGCCGGCAACCAGCACCACCAGTTGCCGCACCACAGACACATCGATGCTCATCACAAGTGCCCGAACGCTGTCGTCCAGCTGCCCCAACGGCGCGTCTGAGTTCAGTGCAACGGCCACCACTTCCTTAACCAGCAACAGAAGCCCCGCTCCGTCGTCCAGCAAGCGCTCTCCGCACTCTGCAGGCGGCTCGAGCTGCAGTTGTCTCCAGTTCATCACAGAGCTCAGTGTCAGGGGCTTGGAGCTACAGGACACGCCGTACAGCGCCATCGCTACAGCCGTCAGCGTCAGGACGTTCAGCAGCACTTTCAGCAGCATCGCAGCCAGTCGTGGACTCTGCAGCGGCCACAGCTTCTCCGTGTGATGAGGCACCGACACGTACAGCAGCACAGGCGCTACCAGCACGACAGCGAGCGTCCAGATCACGTTTTGCAGCAAAGAGCCGCTCGCGAGCCACTGCTGCGCGAAACTGGGCGCCGTCGACGCGCCTGGACGCACGAGCCAATCGTCGTCATTGTCCTCCGACTCGTCCGAGTCCGAGCGCCACACGTCGCCGTCTTCGTCGTTGCCCTCGCTGTCGTCCGAGTGTTCTTCCTCGAGCTCGTCCCAACTGCGCGTCGACGCGTCGGCCGCCAGCATCGCGTCGATCTGCTCGTCCTTCGTCTGGATGTACGCGTCGTTCCACTGGTCGTCGATGAACACGGGCTGCTTGGACGCCTTGGCGCGCGACCGCGTGAGCATTGTAGCGGGCGCGAGAGAGGGCGGCGGCGGCACAGGGCCTGTCAATGATCGATCAATGGACACGTTGGGGTTTGAATTCGCGCGGGTGAGCCACTGGTTTGTAGCCATTTTGATGTACACCCACTTGCATACACTCATACCCCTTTTATGTACAGATAAAGTAGACGGTATACGCGAAACGAATGTAGCCATCTTGGACAAACGGCGGACCGATGGACCGACCGACTGACTTCAGCGGAAGAAGCTGCGCAGGTCGGCCAAGTTCAGGCGCTCGCTGCGTTGCTGCTCGTCGTACGCCTTAGCGACCACGAGCACGTGCGTCGCCAGCTTCTGCTTGCGCTGCTGCAGCTCCAAGATCATGTCCTCGACCGTGTCCTTGACCACGTAGCGCTTCACCAGAACGTCTTGCGTCTGGCCCAGCCGATGCACGCGGTCGATCGCCTGCTCCTCGACGCCAGGATTCCACCACGGGTCCAGGAGGATCACCACGGATGCGCACGTGAGGTTGAGGCCTACGCCGCCGGCTCGCAGGCTGATGACGAGGACCTCAACGTCCGGATCTGTAGCGAACTTGGTCAGCACGCGCTCGCGTGCCTCCTGGTTGAGTCCGCCGTTGAACGTGCAGTGCGAGAACCCGTGACGCGAGAGGAGCTGCGACACCATGTGCAGCATGGACGTCCACTGGGAGAAGACGACCACTTTTCGCTTCTGCTTGGGCGACGTGGTATTGCGATTCTCGGACTTGATCAGGTTCAGATCACGGAGCAGCTGCTGCAGCTTGGCAGACTCGAAGCTCGAACAACTACCGGTGTCGCCTCTAGTCGCAGAGGCCACAACATCAGTGGCCATGTCGATCAGACTGCTGTCCTTGCGGTGTTCATCGTCCTCTGTCTTCGATGCAGAAGCGGGTGGCAGCTTGTACACCTTCGCAATGTCGACCACGGTCCGGCACACGGGGCAACCGTCCTCGGGATCGTTTGCCAGACTATCTCGAAGACACTGGTCGCACAGTACGTGGGCGCATGGTGTCAAGACGGCGTCGCGCGGCGGGTCCAAGCAAATCGGGCACTCCTGGGAATCCAAGTCGTCTTCGACCTGAGCTATCACGTTCTGAATGTAGGAAGACGTTAGCCCACCCGTCATGATGGACCCGTTGCCGGATCCGTCACCTTCGCCTTGAAAGAGCTGTGGCCAAATGCTGGCTTGCATGTTTTTCTGTAACTGGGCGGCAATGCGCGAGTAGTACGCTTTGGGGCTCTCACCTGCTTGAGGCTGGAAAGCTGGCTTGGCTTGTGCTGCAGCGTCTACGCGCTTGTCGTCAGACTTTAACGTTTGCTCGAAGTCTTTGCCAAGCGCAAGCAAAGGGTGGTCGCAGGCTTGGCGGAGACGGAGCAACAGGGCAAAAATGGCGACGTAACTTGTCATCGCTGCACCGCTCGCAACAAAACCATTGAACTCTGCCCTGCTTTGGTCATATACTGCTTGGTAGAAGGCACGCTCGTCCGAGGAAAACTCCAGCTCTACCAAGTCAACGTGCTTCGGTGGTAGCTGGACAATCATGTTGCCCTGCTTGTCCCGTGAACGCTTCGTGCGACGAAGCAATATTGGCGTCAAAATCGCCTTCAGGCGGCCAAGCGTGTTTGCATCATTGCCATCTTCGTACGGCTTTATGATCACTCTCTTCCACCAAGCGACTCGAGACCAGGGCTGATACTGGAGGAAGCAAAGCAGTGAAAACATATCGTCCAGAGTATTCTGAATGGGCGTGCCAGTCAGACACCATCGATGTGTAGCTTTCAAGGCCGAGCACGTCTTGAAATAGCCGGCGGACCTGTTCTTGATGCTATGAGCTTCGTCAAGAATGACACGGTCCCAAGTGGTCGTCATGACGGGGCCATTCCTGCTGAACTCTGCTGATAGCACTCCGTATGTGGTGAGCACTATGTCGCTTTTGCTGAGACGCGGCGTAGTGAGACCAGAGTTTGCGTCGCGGTCGTCACCGTAGTGTAAGCAAACGCTCAGAGTGTTGGGGCGAAAGCGTTCGAACGCTTCATTTTTCCACTGGTGAAGCAAACTCAGCGGACAAACCACCAGAGTCTTTCCCGTCGCCTTCCTGCTTCCCCGGCTTGCTGAGTCGTTGTCGCCAGACTTTGCCCCACCGACGTGCTTCTGATAAGCTATTAGCGAAAGCATCATCATTGTTTTACCTGCGAAGCATTCACGGATCCGTCAGTTGCATCTCATCTGCATCAACGCGCGGACATCAAACTGCCTTACCCATTCCCATGTCATCTGCCAAGATTCCGCCCAGACAAGGAGCAGGGGGTTTTGGCCGAGTGAGCGACGCACTCTTTTCAAATGGGTTCACAAAGTATGTGCCATGCGATCGAAATCGACACTCCTTCCACATCTAGCCAAAGAAACACAGCTTCGATTAGCGCGTTGACCGTCAATCCTGGTGTTAGATGCCTACTGACAAGATCGTCGATCTGCTGCTCACGTGCGCCATCCCTCAGTTGGTCTTCTCGCCACAACATCCATCTTAGGGCTTGTTTTTGATGGTCTCGCAGCTTGGTCTCATTTAGGTACTCTACAAGGTGCTCCGATGGATCCACCTCGTCCACGCTATCAGCCACATCGTGGAGGTCCCTTTCCCCGCACTCTGAGAAAAGAGCGTCCAGGTCTCCGACGTTCACCTGAGACGACTGACCATCCGGTCCAGAGCTTGATTGGGACGCTGTCGCGTCTACAAAAGGCGCTTCAGCTCCATTGACCTTTTGGAGCAAGTCGTACAGATGGTCTGAGAGATGGAAGTTCGGGTTGCCTTCCGCGAACACGTCGAACGCGCTCCTCTTGATATAGATGAACACAGTCACCTACAACATACACCATTACCACCGACACTCGGCTAAGACACAGCAGCCAGCCAGTAGCCAGCACAACTCATTGCACCTACATCGAAAGACGCAAACATGCGCGAAGACGCGGGCGATATCTCGCACATTCCTGCGAGTTTCACAAGTCCGCTTTTCATCAACGGGTGCAACAGCAGCTCCATGCTCCTCTCGAGGCGCCCAATCTGTGCGTGCTGCGCGGTAGCAATCCTCACGATCCCTGACACTGTGGAACTAGCCGACGGTCCAGGTCTCATCCTCTTCTTACCTGCATTTTCCGCCTGCAATAGCAGTTCCGCACCTGCGTGAAGCTGAACGCCCGGGCGGTTCACCAGAGCCTGCATGGACGTCTTGCCCAGCACCTCAAAGTCCCCCGTCTTCCTGTCCAGCTTTCCCAGCAGCTGCTCCATCCTCCGCTTCATTGCTTCATCTTCTGGACCAGCACTACTGGCCACTGCCTCGCGCTGCTCCTGTCGCTCAAAGTACGCGGACGCTGCCCCTGACACACTGAAGCAGTTGCGCTGCAGCAACGTCAGCAGCTCGTCATCGGGCAGTCCAATGCCCAGTTCCTTGAGTTGCTGCAGCTTCTTCTGCACGCGCCGGCGCTCTTTTTCGGGCGAACTGCCGACCCCAACGAGCAGTAGAGACGGCGACTGCAGCGCCGCCTGCTGCTTCGTCTCCTCCTTCGCGTCCTCTGTTGCCGTCTGCAGACCGCACCGATCGGACTTCACTACAGTCGGCACCTCCTCCGACGTCGCTCCAGACAGCGACATCGACATACGATCGCTCAGACACATGGCGCATTGGCGCGCGCGGCCGTCATTCTCGAACGTGCAGCGCGAACAGCCCCACGTTGTTGTTGCGGGCATGCGAAACGGCTGTAACCATGGGGTTACACGGTTACCCGCACTTGACCCAAAACGTACCCTGTGTTCGTGCCCCCAAAACACCTAACACCATCGACCGACCGACCGACCGCCCCCTCCCGCCCTCGCTCGACGTTTGTTGCCACTTGACAACTCGTGACTGTCGCACCATTTCATTGGTCAGTCTGTTCGTCGTCGCCGTTCGAGTGGAGCTATGCAGGTCTCGTGCTTCACGCGCTGCGCACGCCGAGCCGTCGCCTCTGTCGTAGCTGACAGCGCCCTGTGCTTCCCTTCCGTCAGAGAGCAGCAGCCGCAGCAGTAGGGAGCAGAGCAGCAGCAGTAGGAGCAGGAGCAGCAGGAGCAGGAGCAGCTCTACTAGTGTTCGTGCGCGGACAGAGGCGACCGCGCAGAGGAGCGCCGGCCGACTGGGCGACGGTCCGAGTTTCGGTGACTTTCTGCGCGAGTCGCAGACGGGACGCGAGCATGCGACGACAGCAGAGGCAGTGCAAGCGTCGAGCGAGATGAACTTTCCCGTGCCAATGCTTGGCACTGTGCGCTCGCTGGAAGAGCTGGCGGACGAGCAGCTACGGCAGCGTCGCTCCTTTATCATTGAGACGTACGGCTGCCAAATGAACTCGGCCGATTCCGAGATCGTGCGTGCAATTCTGCTGCGAGACGGCTACGTGCCCGCACGCACAGTGGAGACGGCGGACATTGTGCTGATCAACACGTGCGCCGTGCGTGAGAACGCTGAAGCCAAAGTGTGGAACCGTCTCGAGTCGCTGCGGCAGACGAAAGCCAAGCTCTTGCGCTTGAAACACAAGGACGTGCAGACGGTCGGCGTGCTGGGCTGTATGGCCGAGCGCCTCAAGACGAAGCTGCTCGAGTCCGACAAGATGGTCGACTTGGTCGTGGGCCCTGATGCGTACCGCGATATTCCCAATTTGCTGCGAGTGGTGCACGGCAGCGGCGAAGCTGCTGTCAATGTCCAGCTGTCGCTCGACGAGACGTACGCGGACATTGCACCCGTGCGTGCAGATCCTCACAGCCCATCGGCTTTCGTGTCGATCATGCGTGGGTGCAACAACATGTGCTCTTACTGCATTGTGCCGTTTACGCGTGGACGCGAGCGTAGCCGCATCATGAGCTCCATTGTCGACGAGGTGCGTGCGCTGAGTGATCAGGGCATTAAGGAGGTTGTGCTGCTTGGCCAGAACGTCAACTCGTACCACGACAAGAAGTCTGAAGGTGCTGCGGAAAAAGGACGCGGCTACGTGTCGTCTGCTGGGTTCAGCAATATGTTTCGCTCTCGCGACGCACCTGGCTTCCGCTTTGCTGACCTGCTGGATGAAGTGTCACGCGTAGATTCCGAGATGCGGCTCCGCTTTACATCGCCTCACCCCAAGGACTTTCCGAACGAAGTGCTGGACCTCGTGAATGAACGGCCCAACATTTGCCGGCAGATCCACATGCCGGCTCAAAGCGGCAGTACCACGGTGCTGAAACGCATGCGTCGTGGGTACTCGCGTATGGCCTATCTAGAGCTTCTGGACAACATGCGTGCTCGTATTCCTGGTGTAGCGATATCGTCCGACTTTATCGCTGGGTTCTGTGGTGAGACGGAAGAGGAGCACGCCGACACGATCTCACTGATGCGCCAGGTATGCTACGACCAGGCTTTCATGTTTGCCTACTCGGTTCGTGGCCGTACGCACGCGGCACACCATATGGTAGACGACGTGTCCCAAGAAGACAAGCTGCGGCGTCTGCGCGAGGTCATTGACACGTTCAGCGAGGTGGTCACGCGCAAGAACTACGTCGAGGACTCGGACCGTCTGCATGTTGTACTTGTGCAGGGCGCCAGCCGCCGGTCCACGGAGGATGACCCGAAGCTCACTGGTCTCACCGATACAGGCAAGCGCTGCGTGTTTCCCGACCAGAGAATGCCGGCCTCGCTACGTACTTTCGCCAAGCAGGCAGGCGAGTTGGCTCCTGACTTTCTTCCTCTGCAGAGTGTCGTAGCAGAGGGCATCCACGCTGCTCGTGGCGACTACGTGCTGGTACGCGTCTGCGAAGCTGGACGCCACACCCTCCACGCCACCCCTGTGGCACGTACCACCCTGCAAGAGGTCGCACAACTCGTGCCGTCAGAGCTGCTTGGTGCGAGACCGCACTCGCTCGAAGCTCTAGAGCTCTAGTCAGTAGACAATCTGCAAACAGTACATACAGCTCATAGACACACAATTACGCCGAGAAAGAGGACTTATCGTTACTCTCGCCAGCCCTGCTCCGATCTAATAAGTCGCGACGGCACCCCGGGCAGCTTCTGCAGCCTGCTTCTGCATCTCCATCTGCATGTTCGAGATCTGCACAGCAGTAGCAAGCAAGACACGACACAGCGCGTGAGAACAAAGCACAAGGCCCATCTACACAGCTACATGGCCATACGTTGGTCCGAATCCCGACCGCCTCCTTCTCCGTGGCCTCGATCTTCGTGGTCACTTTGCCCCTGTAAGCACGACAGACCACCGTCACGACTCCACACCCACTCCCTCAAGTCCCTACTGCCGTCATCGTATCCTTACAGCTCGTTGTTAATGAACTCGAGGCGTTTGCTGACGTTGCTCTTGGCCTCGTCCACGTCCTGCTTCAGCAACACGGGGCCCACGAGCTTGTACACCTTGGCCTCGTCGTCCAGCAGGTCCAGCTCCTTCTTCACCATGTCGTTCTCGTTGGCCTGCTGGGCGAACGTCTGCCGCTTCGTGGCCAGCACCTGCACCTCGTCCTGCAGCACTCGGTAGCGCGCCATCTCGGCCTCCACCTGCTCCTTCAGCGCCGCCATAATGTGGTCTCGCGTCGAGTTTTGGACGAGGGGTATTGATGAGTACGATAAACGTAACCTTGTCGTGTGCTGCTGATGCTTTATGATGGGTTGGGCGTGCTCAGCATAATCCTGCGTCGTTTGCATCGATTTCGACTCGCGATAAAACCCAGCGAGGGTGGGTTTGTCATGATCTGGAACAAAGCTCGACCACGAAGTATAGAAATGGCTGGGTCTTTCTGCACAAAGGCACCTAATGGATAGGAAGGACGGGTTTAGTTGCTGATAGATATGCCAATAGAAGCGCAATGACTCTTGGCTAGACGAGCCCTTTCATGTTCACTGTCATGTGGAAGAAGTGACAACTAAGTTTGCATACAACTTAGCTACATAATGATCGTCGACAAAGATCGAGCGTGACAATATCTGGAAGCAGTTGTCCTGCCCGTTGACATCGTCGAAGCTTATAACGTGTCGATGTGGATCATTCGTTTTTACATTCGCACGACGAGTCGTATGTTATATTACTCGAGTTTTCCACAAAGCCAGTCGTCATTTGATCTCGATCGGTGCGTACTGATTTACGACACATCCAAGAGGATTTTCTGATAAAATATTGCCGAGAACGAGCTCATCCTTTCTATAAGCGTAGAAAAAACGCTGCTCAACAATATCAGACTTTGCCAAGCGTCGAAAGCAGTGGTTGCCATGCGTTTGCACCTGATCATGCGTTTATGCCCTCGATTGCTATGTGCGAAACACATTGCTGTGAGCCAAAGCTGTTGCATGTAATGCATTCGCATCCAGACTCGACTGCGCCTACTAGAAGCAAGTCCATATGTCTTGCTACGACTGGCAAAGAAGAAAGTCATCCGTATTTAGGTTTGCCAAGCAAGCATGCATGTACATATCCGCAAGATGTTGTTGCCGTCTGCAATACAGCTTTACGCACGATGCACTGCCCAACATACTGTAGGAGCGTCGAAGGTACGAACTGGTATCAGAAACGTTTTGGCCCTTGGCATGAATAAAGCACCTGACTACACAGCTCGTTGCAAAGCATCTGGTACCACTACCAGCGGCGAAATCTGCGGTCGTTATAGCGAGTAAAAGCTTCGGCGGCCACGAAATGCACTGCGCGTCAGACGCGCGTACACAATCAGTGCACCAGCCCACCATAAGTTCACGCACGTGACTGCACACAGGGACGCGTAGCCTCTCAACCAGTACCTTTGCGCCATCAGCAATGCACATACTTCATCAGGTTGCGCCCCGTGCCCATCAATACTGCGTGCGCCCTAGTCGTCTCCACCGTCAATGTCATCGGGCTCGTACTCGTCAAACTCGTCACCTTCGCAGACCGACGCATCGCTGCCTTCCGCTGCTTCAGATATAGCAGCGGCTTCAGCTTCAGCTTCAGCGAGCGACTCCTTGTGCATCCCGATGGCCGTATTGTACATGCCCAGGTACATCTCATCAGAAACGTCCTCTTTCGTTGCAGCAGGCTCCGAAAGCTCATTCAGCTCTTTCTCAATCCATTCATAAGCACCGACCGTGTCGATCCAAACGCCAATGTGCTGCGAAACATACACGAACGCCTCTTCAATGGACCCTCGCGTAGCATCCTTGATGTCCTCCACGTACTCCATCACTTGAAAAAACGTTTCGTGGTAAGCAATGACCACAGCAATGAACGGGTTCAGTCGAAACGCCTTGCGAAACGCTGCTTGCACGACCTCCTCGGACGATCCTTCTTCTTCCAGTACCTCCCACGACACGTACTCGATGATCACTTGGCAGTACGCTAGTACCGCCGAATCCAGATCCTGTTGCTGTTCGATCAGAGCCCGTGCCTCCAGACCCCGACCTTCGTCCACCAGCGCACACGCGAGTCCCTCTCGCGACCGAAACGAGTCCGTCTTGTCTAAGCTCATGCACAGCTCGTAGTTCTGGATGCCGCGGTTGCACATGCCAGCGTCGCAACAAGCAGCAGCAAGTTGTTTCAACAGACTGCAACGAAACAAACAAACAAACACGCAGACGCCGCAGTCAGCCACGTTAGCGCGACAATGACAGCAGCACAACGACCATCAATCTCTCGATCGTACCCGACGTAGTCCTTCGTATCCTCGTGCTCTGCCAGTCGCCCTTCCTGCAGCACCTCTTCATACAAATCGAACGTCTCCACCGGCTTCGGGTACTCGTTGCCCAGTTCGTCCAACTCACCTGCTGCAATCTTCGCCAGCAGCGCAGCCGGTCGAGCCGCGCCCTTGAGTCGCCACTGCGACGGGGACGTTGGTCCTTTGCGCGCGGGGGCTTTCGGCGCCACCGGATGTGTCGGGAACGCGCGCAGCTCCTGCAGCTTGCGGTCCACTAACCGCTGGAGCTGCACGACGCGCATGCGCCGCAGGTTCTTGTGCTTCTTCTCCTTGCGGGACTCCATACCGTTCGCACATGTCTGGGCGAACGCCTGCAGAGCGCAGGCGTTCGACGAGCGGCCGCTCTTCCGCTTCTTCGGCTTGCCACCCATGTGGAGCACCTGCAGCCCCGTGATCAATTATGAGGGTATTATTCGTTTACACTGCTCGATCGAGGGCGGCGTCAGTGGAGGCAAACGAGTGATCAACTATGAGGGACGTATCAGTTTACACATCCCCTCCACCGCAGGACTCCTGTCAAAGCGCATTTCGACCTTCCGCCACCAGTGCGTGCGGGACGGCGTGTGTTGGAAGTCTGCGAGCAGACGAAATGCTGGCGACGACGTGGCGACTCGCGGGCCGCTGCAACGCGAATTGCACGACGACGGGCGTGCGGTCGTTTGCGGCCAAGGGAAAGGGCGGAGCTGCTGCCGTCGAGGAGGCCGTGGACCTGACAAAGGTCGTGCCGACGAACATACTCAAGGACGGCACGCACCCGAGTCTGCTGGACAGAGCCGAGTACCCCGCGTGGCTCTTCACGCTGCTGGACCCGCAGCTCACGCTCGGGGAACTGGAGCGCACGGGCTTTGACAATCTCGAGATGGAGGCCCAGCACCGCTACATTGTGCTGCTCAATCGTCGGTCCGTGAAGGCAGCTAATGCGGAGAAGGCCAAGAAGTAAAGCACGTGCGGTCGGCTACACGGGCGCCCGCAGCAAGGACGACGAGAGGGGTTACATGCAGTTGGATGGCGACAAGAAGAGAATAGAGACGAGTGTTTGGTCGTGGGTGCCTCTCGTCGTGTCATTCGTGGGTGCAAACGAGCAGCGCAGGTCGCCACGAGATCGTTCTGGTCTCGTTTTGTCGACGTCATGTCTGTTGCTGCACAGGTTAGAGCCAATGCGTAGCGCACTCCCGTTGCTGTCGTTCTCATCGGACACGACAAAGCCATCGGTGTTGCCACGTTGCCAGCAACAACTGCCTAAGATGTAGTCGGGAATCCTCCAGGCACGAGCTGCAGCAGGCACAACAGACGTCCGTCCGTCCGTCGCAGCACACGATTAGTCACGAGACGCGGACACGACATCGGTGGGCGAGCGAGTGAGTGCAACGGCCGCGTACCAGACAGACGTTGTTGCCGTTCAGCAGCACCTGGTCCAGTTTCACCTCACGCTTTCCCTCTGGAGTGATTTCACTGCAACCCCATACGAAGCAGTCAGCATACCGGCCGTCTCGCACGTTCAGTCTGCAACGATCCCAACGTCTTTGTGTCCATCTGCGCAACAACGTACAACTCAGTGACGTCGTCCAGCACCATGTCTAGAGCACGAAGTCACACGCATGAGCAGCAGCACAGATGAACAGCGGTCGGTCACTCCCTCGTGTATCTGATTGGGCTGTAGCACCACCGCGCACGAGCCACGACAGACTACTGAACGACTATCTCTCTGCATCACTCACTGACATAGTCGTCGAATCCGCGAAGCGTTCCGAGGAACTCCTTGTCGCCTTTCATGACGATCCAGAGCTTCGAGCCAATGCACTTGTCAATGAGCTCTGCGCATCAGATACACAGCGCACAACACCACAACACAGCACACCACCGCAGAGCACACAGCACACCACAACACAACGGCGTCAGTGTCGTTCTGCACACGGACGCCAAGGAACAGACGTCGTCGCGGCGCTCACCGAGCGGCAGGATGCGGCCTTGGGACATGGTGTGTGATCGCGTGCGGACGACTGATTGCTTTTGTGGTGTACCGCACACCACTCTTTGGTGCGCCACACCAAACTACTCCGCCCTCCGCCGCGATGGAGCACGACCCCGAGGAACAAGAGCACTACAAGTCGGTGCTGCTGTCGTTCCGCGAGTATGAGGCGTTCATGATGCGCGAGATCTACAGGCGGAAGAAGCACATGCAGTCCATGCCCATCGACATGCAGCGGCGCCTGCCGCAGTCCTCCACGCTCCGCAATCTCCACCACTTTGTCAACGCGGCGCACTATAACCAGGTCTTCTTCGAGCGCGTGGTGCAGGCGCAGCTCGAGACGGGACCGGCCTATGACCTGCCCGTTGTGACGCCCAAGACGCCGCTGCAGAGTCCTCCACGCCACTTTTCCAAGCTCAAGAGCACGTTGCACCAGTTCGTGCGCGACTGGTCCGATGAGGTGCGTCGCCATATGGACGTGGAATGTTGAATGGCAACTGAATGGATGACACGATCGCTGCCGTCGCTGTGCTCAATGATGTGAACGTACGTGGTGCTTGCTGCTCTAGGGCAAGAAAGAGCGTGATATGTGCTACACCCCCATCATCAAGGAACTGCGTCGCGTCTTGCCGACGAGTGCAGACAACCCGTAGGGACATTTCATGGTCCTGCTGGTTCTTCACGTGCCAACCAGACGCCTTGCTAACGTTTTACTGCGCGTTGGATTGTTGGCATGCAGAACCGATCGACCTCGAGTGCTGCTGCCTGGAGCAGGATTGGGACGACTGGCACTGGAGATTGCTTCGAAGGGCTACGCGGCTCAGGGCAATGAGTTTTCGTATCAGATGCTGTTTGCAAGCAACTTCATCCTCAACTGGTAGGCTCGCCATAGTGTTCACTTTGTTCGTCGCTGTGGTCTGACGCACGGTGCGCTGTCCATTTGTGTCGTTAGGGTGACGCAACCACTGCAGTTTGAGATTCACCCGTGGATCCACAACCCATCGAATGCGCTGACGGTCACGGATCTGTTGCGCCCAGTGGCGATTCCGGATGTAGCACCGGCAGAGCTGTTGGGTCTCAACTCTGGGGCAGCGATGCCCATCGACTTTTCGATGTGTGCCGGCGAGTTTTTGGAGGCGTACGCGAACGACAAAGGTGGTCCACATATCCCGTTTTGTCGACAGAAACGTGGAGACTGACTGACGTGTGCCATCTTATGCTGCAGAATGTTGGGACTGCATTGTGACGTGCTTCTTCATCGATGCCGCACCAAACGTGATCGAGTACATTGCAGCGTTCGATCGTTTGCTCAAGCCTGGTGGCTACTGGATCAATCTGGGTCCCCTGCTTTACCACTGGCAAGACGGTAGCGGTGGCGATGACGAGCGCTATGAGCAGTCAGTCGAGCTCTCGTACGAGGAGATCAAACACGTCATGAGCACGTACAACTTTCGCATTCAGAAAGAGTCGCAGCGCGAGTGTCTGTACACGGACAACGTCAAAAGTATGATGAGGACGGTCTATAACTGCGCCTTCTTTACGGCCATTAAGGAGATTGGACGCGTCTAGAGCAGCTGCAGTTGATGACAGAGAAGGACGTTTGAAGCGGAGGAGTGGTGTCGACTGCTGCTGCATCGGTGTACGTCGCTTGGTCCTGTTGTTTGTGCCTTCCTGCTTCTACTGGGACAGCCTCACGCTTTCACTCCGTACAGTCCGTCGCCGCATATCTGCTCAGCTGAGATCGTCGTCGTCAAAGTCGTCGGCCAGTGGCTTCATCGCCGCTGCGTGCACTGGCACTTCGTCGCCCATGCGCTCCATCTCTGAGGTTTCTTCCACGTCCATTTCGCTCTCCATCTGGCGCTTGAGGCGCGCGTGCAGCTGCTTGGACTGCGCCGACTCGGCGTTCTTTTCTTTCGGTGGCGTCTCCATATTGGGACCGATGACGGAAATGCCAGCGGTCGTACAGGTTGATGTGCACCACATGGATATGTATCATCACGGGCCCGCACCATTCCAATCTTGACAGGCGAAAACTGCTTTTTAGTGAAACTGTGTTGATGGGATCAGACTAGGCTTGCTTTTTTCTTTGTCACGTAGAGCCGCAATGCGGTACCCTATAGTGGGACTCAGTCGAGCAGTTGATGTGTGATCATGGAAACCACGGGTCCGGACAAGTTCTTGTTTTATTGGACTGATGAAAAAACCATTTTGGCGACCCATCGAAAGCGTTTGATCGGCCACTGAAATGTTTTGGCTCCACGCATAACAACCTTCAGCGAACGAAGTATCGGCAGCCATGTAAGATCGTTTTTACACTATATCTACATGAGGTTTCCTATCACTTGAGAATATACACTTCCAGATTTGCGACTTGGTACGCAGACGCATCATCGTGGTAGGAGGAAGGGTGCCAACAGCTCACGCGCACTGTAACGGGGCAGCCCGTTACATGGAATTGTCATTTGAGAAACAATGACAATAAAGAATATTAAGTTGAATATTCTTTGAACAATATCATCAATAGTGGTGATATTGGTGAAGCGACCAAAGGGTCTGCTCATTGGTTGATATCTTGACGATATCAACCCACCAATCGCCGCAGGACGCGCGCAATGAGTGGTGACGAGACGTCACTTTGGCAAAGTCATTAATTAAAATGTATGATATGGATCGGTGGCCATCTAATTGAGGCGCCACGTACTGTTGAAAAATGGCACAAAGTGATATGGCGATTCAATGAGGAACGGAAGGTGATCCCATGGAGATCGACGGACCGGTCCAACGGTCGGCCGAAGGATGGACGTGGAACGGTCGGAGACGAGGCGCAGAAAGGGGTGGTTTTCTTGGAACAATCTGGGACGAGTCGCAGACATCGATGATTTCCACGGTGCGATCTGGGACGAGGGACTAGATTGAACCAGAAGACCGATCTGAACTGAGAAAGGTACTCCTAATCCCAAGCAATGCGACGTGAATCTGTGACAAAGTTGCAGCATCCAGGTGATCGAAGATTCACATCACAGATCTCCAATGGGAGTACTGATTTAGGTTAAGTATAGCCCGATCTGGAAGTGTGGATGTTCGCGGAGGTCCGTGGGACCGTTGTGAGATCTGTGGATGGTCCCATTGTGCGGATGAACCCTTGAGGATGGTATCGAACCATGCACAACGAACGGAAGAACATATAGGGCCGGATCGCACTGTGCCGACCCTCAACGATCTCGAATTGGGCATCTGATCGGTCATGTTCCCTACTGATTATGGATATATCGATGATGGAGCTATTTTATTGTGATATACATGCTTAATGAAGGTCCATGAGTGATGTCCTAAAAGTTCAGACCGAAAGAGCCAGTGGAAGCCGGTTGAATTGACGTCGCAAAATGGATTTAGACACATTCGGCATTTGGATACTATTTTGGACTTTTCGGTACCAAAATTGGGTATTAGGTACCGCATTTGAAATTTGCTCCCTTTTTTGGTGTCTAGGTACGATATCGGGAGTATTGGCGCTATCTTTGGAGCACAGGTCACGGGATTTCGACACGTGTTCAAGGGGGCGGTCAAGCTTAAAGGTGATATCGACTTGGAGAGTGACCTACAGTTTGGAATAGGCTTAAAGATAGGATAGCTATTAATTTGGTTGGATAATAAAACAGTTACCGTTTTTACATATAAAGCACGTCGCATACTTCTCTTCGGGGCAGGATATTTGGCCCCCCGTCGATCAAGAGACGTCGCACGCGCCGTGTTTCGTGTTCTCACCTTGGATTGGTTGGCCAAGGTGGGGTTAAGGTAACTCAACTCAATTCAAACTGCTAGGGTAGCAGCAACACAACAAAGGAAAATGAAAAGGATTTTGGTTACAAGATCGCGAGACGGCTCAAGTGGTCAGAAGATCTGGACAAGGCGTTCAAGACAAGACCGAGCGAGATCGAAGCGATCTACTGGACATATCGGCACGTTTCATTTTGGCGAAACAAGCAACCGATTTGACTATATTGCGCACTTCCAGCAAGATCGGCCGATCCCAAGACCAGATCAGACCAATCCCAAGGCAAGATCGACGCAAGACTATTATTTGCTGAGTGAAGATTTCCGCACAGCGAAGACCCCGATCCCGAAGACAAATCGGGATCGGTGTGATTCAAGATCGAGATCGCGACATCTCCAAAAAGAGATCTCCGCGACTCAAGATCAGGATCGCACAACCCCGTTCGTGGTGTGAAGATTTCCGCACCGGAAGCGAACGCTCAACCCCAAACCCTCAGCGAGATCGACATCTCCCAAGGCCATTACGAAGAGCTCAAACCAGCCCAACCGACGGGTACACAAGGTGAGCACAAGGTTATACAGCAAGGCACGGATCGGAGTACCCCCTCCGCGAGTCGGCAAGTCTGGGCAAGTGGAAGATCGACACTCACTAAAGCGATTTTGTGAGATCGACTTCACCACAATGGCGCGCGTGCCCGGATCTTCTGAGGCCTCTGGATTTCACTGTGAGTCCACTGGCGAAGATGTCAAGATCAAGCAAGAACCTGGGATTGAAGTGTCAGCGACAGAGGGATCGACGCAGACACGTAGAAGCACAAGATCCACAGATCATCAGAGTTTTGGGAGGGGCTCTGATGAAAAAAGAAATGGAAGAGGAAGATCGAGAGGTCGATTTAAAAGATAAACCTCAAATACCTCCTAGGGTCCTTTCGGGGGCCACCGCAGATCGCTCTACAGAGAGCGATCTGCTGGATGAAAATCCAATGGTGAAAACCAAAACGGCGAAAGCCAAACTCAATACCCTCGTCACCAGGTCACCTGACATTAATACGAGGAAGACGTTGGCCGGATCGGTACGAGAGAAGAAGAATAAGCCGGGATCAAATACCCTCGATAGCAGGTCACCAAACACTAACACGAGAAAGACGGCCAAGAACCCCGCCGGATCGGCACGAAAGAAGAAGAAAGTGCTGGGATAGAAAGGCGAAGATCACCGAATCGGAAAATCAGTCGGATTGGAGATCGTAGTCAAAGAAGAATATGATCGTGAGATGGCCTAGATCGCGGTGTCGAAGATGGAGTCGGTGACTCAAATGTGGGAGCGTGCGAAATGGCAGTGCTATTATAGCCAATTCAAGACACTGCTCAAGACAGACCCAGTTTTCAAGATATTACGGCCCAAGTGGATCGGCATTCTGGGTAAGCCGATATCTATCCTGCCGCCCGTGACTAGCAAACTCGGCGCGATTGATTTGATTTTGCAGATGTTGAATGACACGGGCTTCTGCCCTAATGCTTTCGATTCAGACGAATTGATGAGATGCAGCTTGGAACAGTTGAAGAACACAGTAAGCGAGTTCGTGGAGGTCATGATACTTCTGGTGGGCAAGACCACCACTCCTAGAGACGGAATCGTCATTCCCTCGGAATCACCTTAAGAACAACCCTCAGGATCGACTTATTACGCCTCATCTGACTCCGAGATCGAGTCAGATGGGTCCATCAGCGTTCGTCGGATGTCTCTGGGATCATTGGGAGGATCTTTTCTAAAGGACAGGATCGGCAAGGTCAGTATCGAAGCCTTTGAAGATCAATCTAAGATCGACATACAACCAAGGTCGTCCGTGATCTCATGTCTGGAAGATTTTTCAGGAAAAGGTCGCGACGAAGGTTGGGCTTTGAGCTGGATCGACAAGGTCATGTCGGCTTTTCTTTGGGAACAAATACCTGATGAAGAAAAATGTTTGGTGTTCGGTGATTTGCTCACCGCTCCAGCTCGATATTGGTATCTTCAACTACACGCATCGATACAATTTGATTGGAATGCGCTGGTGGAAGAATTCTTGTTTGAATATTGTGGACAAGCAGTAGACAGGGCGTCCGTCTTCTCACATCTGGAAGGGTTTTCAGGAAAAAGTCGAGACAAAGATTGGGCTCGGAGCTGGATCGGCATGGTCATGTCGGCTTTTTCTCGAGAACAAATATCCGATACAGAAAAATGTTTGGTGTTTGGTGATTTGCTCACCGCTCCAGCCCGATATTGGTATTGTGGTGAAGTCGATCTCACAAAATCGCTTTAGTGAGTGTCGATCTTCCACTTGCCCAGACTTGCCGACTCGCGGAGGGGGTACTCCGATCCGTGCCTTGCTGTATAACCTTGTGCTCACCTTGTGTACCCGTCGGTTGGGCTGGTTTGAGCTCTTCGTAATGGCCTTGGGAGATGTCGATCTCGCTGAGGGTTTGGGGTTGAGCGTTCGCTTCCGGTGCGGAAATCTTCACACCACGAACGGGGTTCTGCGATCCTGATCTTGCGTCGCGGCGATCTAAATTTGGAGATGTCGCGATCTCGATCTTGAATCACACCGATCTCGACTCGTCTTCGGGATCGGGGTCTTCGCTGTGCGGAAATCTTCACTCAGCAAATAATAGTCTTGCGTCGATCTTGCCTTGGGATTGGTCCGATCTGGTCTTGGGATCGGCCGATCTTGCTGGAAGTGCGCAATATAGTCAAATCGGTTGCTTGTTTCGCCAAAATGAAACACGCCGAAATGTCCAGTAGATCGCTTCGATCTCGCTCGGTCTTGTCTTGAACGCCTTGTCCAGATCTTCTGACCACTTGAGCCATCTCGCGATCTTGTGTCCAAAATCCTTTTCATTTTCCTTTGTTGTGTGGCTGCTACCCTAGCAGTTGAGTTGAGTGTGAGTACTTGATCGATCCGGGACAAACTTCCCGAGATCGCTCTTCTCGATCTTGGCCAACAATCCAAGATCGGTCTTCTGTGTCCCTGTAACACGCGTGCCTTGACCCGCCGGGGAAGCCAAATCAATCTTGCCCGGAGAAGAGGGGAGGAGAACGTGCGTCGTGAGCAGAAGAAGTAGAGTTCAAGTCTGTTTATTAACCAACCAAATTAATAGCTATCCTATCTTTAAGCCTATTCCCAACCGTACGTCACTCTCCAAGTCGATATCACCTTTAATCTTGACCGCCCCCTTGACCACGTGTCGAAATCTCGTGACCTGTACTCCAAAGATAGCGCCAATACTCCCGATATCGCACCTAGACACCAAAAAAGGACTAAATTCCAAATATGGTACCAAATACCCAATTTTGGTACCGAAGAGTCCAAAATAGTATCCAAATGCCGAATGTGTCTAAATCCATTTTGCGACGTCACTTCAACCGGCTTCCACTGGCTCTTTCGGTCTGAACTTTTAAGACATCACTCATGGGTCTCCAACAAGCATGTAAATCATCATACAATAGCTCCATCATCGATATATCCATAATCAGCAGGGAACATGACCGATCTGATGTCCAATTCGACATCGTTGAGGATCGACACAGTACGATACGGACCTATATGCCTTTTCCGTTCATTGTGCATACTCCGATACTATACTCAAGGGTTCATCCGCACAATGGGACCATCCGCAATTCTCACAACGGTCCCACGGACCCCCACAAACAACCCCACTTCCAGATCGGTCCATAATTAACCTAAATCAGTACTCCCTTTGGGAGACCCGTAGAGAGTGTCACCGGTCTGCAGGAGGTTACACCTTCGTCACAGAGTCACATCACATCGCCCGATCTCCGATTCTTGTCCCAGATCACTCCATGGAAATCGTCCTAACTGTCGTCTTGTCCCGGATCACCCCGTCTCAGATCGTTCCATACCCATCATTCTAACGACAGTTGGATCGGATCGCCGATCCTGTTTCCTTATTGGATCGCCAAGTCCCGTGGCCTCTTTTTCCACCGGTGAGTGGCGTCCCAAATGTTTAGCCACCGATCCTCGTACAAAATTTGATGAGTGGCTTCACCACAACCGCCCCCTGTACTGAAGTCCATTGTACAGCAATTGACCTCAGTGCAGTCACTCATCAACTTCGCTCCAACCACTCAAGTCCGTCTCATGGCCTCTCCAGCGCCTCTCCCCACCTCGCCGATCTCGTCAGAAGGCTCCACCGTGTTTCTGTCTCCGGATTGCGACCCGTCGTCTGGATCGCCGGATCGCGGGGGGGGGGGGGTATGCTCCAATCGTCCCAGATCAACATGCGTCTCCAAGCCATCTAGGTCCGGTCGCCATCGATCGCCACGGGATCGCCAGATCGTCCCTTTGAGCCGTCCTCACTTCCTGCTCCTCTGGCGACCCTGGGTGCGTTCAGCTCCGACATTCTGGCCCCTAGTGAGTTTCGTACAGGGTCTGCTCCAATTGCGGGCGTCACCGGCTTCGTTCCGCGAGTTTCCGCCGACGACGTTCATCTTAAGTTGACTACGATCTCTTATTTGTGGGATCGAGATGCTACCTTCTGCAGCCAAACCGATACAATTCATGCGCTTCAGCAGTCATACCGAGATGCGGTCGCCCGGGGGATCGCTTGCGAGACGAGATTGATTCTCTGTACAGATCAGCCGCACCTTTCGTCTCTTTTGTACAGCGTCGATATGATTTGATGCAAGGCCGCTACGTAGACGCAGTACATTCTCTGAGCGATTGTAAACGAGCTCTGCGGACACATCGAGACCAATCGGCGCAGATTCTCCGGCTACGCGCTTTGCTACGTGCCAACGATGAGGATCGAGGCAGCTTGGAACGACAGGTGAACGCTTTGAGGGCTCAAATCACTTCGCTCCAAGCCGAAATCAATTCTCTTCGACAGCAGCGTGACTAGTTAACCACCGACAGGTCTTTCCTTCACATAGATGTTTTGCACTTGAAGGAGGAATTGGATCTGTCTCAAGCGGAGATCGCAGAGGGACTGGCTTCAATTAGCGATCTTGTGCAACAAGTGGATGGTTTGACTCCTCTAGAGGTCCAGTTGGCACTTTCGCGGATGGAAAACGCCAACCTCCGTCGTCAGCTTGCGGAACACCTCACGGTGCACGACCAGCTGCAGGTGGCGGAGCACGATCGGGATCGGGCCATAGCAGAATACCGTGCCCTCTTCGACACCCTGAACAGTGATATACTCGGGTCCCGGTCTTCTGCACTGACCACTCGACCGACGCCCAAGAGTGCTACTCCGGCCGGATCGCCACCTGTTTCCGCCACCCAGAGATCGAGATCGCTTGCCCGTAGGTCCATATCTAGATCGTCTAGCCCGTCTACCAAGCGTCAGCGGGTTCGACCACGGTCACGATTCAGAGATTCTTCTGCCACCCGTGTGGCCTCCCGGCTATTGTCGTTGAATCCCTCAATATCTTCCAAGAAACTCCCCAGATCGGCCCCGCCCAAGCCTTC
>CANTFL010001454.1:0-14620 GCA_947650285.1 Hyaloperonospora brassicae
GAGTGTGGAAGATCGACACTCACTAAAATAATTTTGTGAGATCGACTTCACCACATGAGTGTCGATCTTCCAACGGGGTTCTGCGATCTTGATCTTGAGTCGCGACGATCTCCATTTGGAGAAGTCGCGATATTGATCTTGTATCACACTTATCTCGATTTGTCTTCGGGATCGAGGTCTTTGCTGTGCGGAAATCTTCACTCAGCAAATGATAGTCTTGCGTCGATCTTGCCTTGGGATCGGTCCGATCGTGTCTTGGGGTCGGCTGATCTTTCTGGAAGTGCGCAATGTGAGCAGATCGGTTCTTGGTTTCGCCAAAATAAAACACGCCGATATGTCCAGTAGATCGCTTCGATCTCGCTCGGTCTTGTCTTGAACTACTTGTCTAGATCTTCTGACCACTTGAGCCGTCTCGGGACCTTGTGTCCAAAATGTTTTTCCTTGTCGCTGCTACCCTAGCAGTTGAGATGAGTGTGAGTACTTGATCGATCCGGCCCAAACTTCCCGAGATCGCTCTTCTCGATCTTGGACAACAATCCAATATCGGTCTTCTGTGTCCCTGTAACACGCGTGCCTTGACCCGCCGGGGAAGCCAAATCAATCTTGCCCGAAGAAGAGGGGGGGAACGCGCGTCGTGAGCAGAAGAAGTAGAATTCAAGTCTGTTTTATTAGCCAACCAAATTAATAGCCAACCTATCATTAAGCCTATTCCCAACCGTAGGTCACTCTCCAAGTCGATATCACCTTTAAGCTTGACCGCCCCCTTGAACACGTGTCGAACTTTTCGTGACCTGTACTCCAAAGATAGCGCCATTACTCCCGATATCGTACCTAGACACCAAAAAGGACCAAATTCCAAATACAGTACCAAATGCCCACTTTTGGTACCGAAAAGTCCAATATAGTATCCAAATGCGGAATGTGTCTAAATCCATTTCGCGATGTCAATTCGAACGGCTTCCACTGGCTCTTTCGGTCTGAACTTTTGGGAAATCACTCATGGATCTTCATCCAGCATGTACATCATCATGCAATAGCTCCATCATCGATATATCCATAACCAGCACGGAACATGACCGATATGATGTCCAATTCGAGATCGTTGAGGATCGACTCCGGCCCTATATGTCTTTTCCGTTCATTGTGCATGCTCCTATACTATACTCAACGGTTTACTCGCACAATGGGACCATCCACAATTCTTACAACGGTCCACAAATATCCCCACTTCCAGATCGGTCCATAATTAACCTAAATTAGTACTCCCTTTGGGAGACCAGTAGAGAGTGTCACCGGTCTGCAGTATGTTATACCTTCGTCACAGAGTCACATCACATCACCTGATCTCGGATCCTTGTCCCAGATCGCTCCATGGAAATCGTTCTAACTGTCGTGTTGTCCCAGATCACCCCGTCTCAGATCGTTCCATACCCATCAGTCTGACGACAGTTGGATCGGATTGCCGATCCCGTTTAGATCGACTTCCGTCTCCTTATTGGATTGCCAGGTCCCATGGCCTCATTTTTCACCAGTAAGTGGCGTACCAAATGTGTAGCCACCGATCCTCGTACAAAATTTGATGAGTGACTTCACCACAACCGCCCCCTGTACTGAAGTCCATTGTACAGCAATTGACCTCAGTGCAGTCACTCATCAACTTCGCTCCAACCACTCAAGTCCGTATCATGCCCTTCCCAACGCATCTCCCCACCTCACCGATCTCGTCAGAAGGCTCCACCGTGTTTCTGTCTCCGGATCGCGACCCGTCGTCTGGGTCGCCGGATCGCGGGAGGTATGCACCAATCTTCCCAGATCGACACGAGTCTCCAAGTGATTCCAGTTCGGTCAGGTCGCCATCGATCGTCACGGGATCGCTAGATCGTCCCCCTGGGCCGTCCCCACGTCCTGCACCTCCGGCGACCCTGGGTGCGTTCAGCTCCGACATTCTGGCGCCTAGTGAGTCTCGTACAGGGTCTGCTCGAATTGCGGGCGTCACCGGCTTCGTTCCGCAAATTTCTGCCGACGACGTTCGTCTTACGTTGGCTACGATCTCTTATTTGTAAGATCGAGAGGCTACCTTCTGCAGCCAAGCTGATACCATTCATGCGCTTCAGCAGTCATACCGAGATGCGGTCGCCCGGGGGGATCGCTTGCGAGACGAGATTGATTCTCTGTACAGATCGGCCGCACCTTTCGTCTCTTTTGCCCAGCGTCGATATGATTTGATGCAAGGCCGCTACGTCGACGCAGTACATTTTTTGAGCGACTGTAAACGAGCTCTGCGGACACATCGAGACCAATCGGCGCAGATTCTCCGGCTACGCGCTTTGCTACGTGCCAACGATGAGGATCAAGGCAGCTTAGAACGACAGGCGAACGTTTTGAGGGCTCAAATTGTTTCGCTCCAAGCCGAAATTAATTTTCTTCGACAGCAGCGTGACCAGCTGACCACCGACAGGTCTTTCCTTCACATAGATGTTTTGCACTTGAAGGAGGAATTGGATCGGTCTCAGGCGGAGATCGCAGAGGGGCTGGCTTCAATTAGCGATATCATACAATAAGTGAATGGCTTGACTCCGCTGGAGGGTCAGTTGGCACTTTCGCAGATGGAAAACGCCAACCTCCGTCGTCAGCTTGCGAAACACCTCACGATACACGACCAGCTACACGTAGAGGAGCACGATCGGGATCGGGCCGTAGCAGAACACCGTTCTCTCCTCGACACACTAAACAGTGTTATACTCGGGTCCCGATCGTCTGCGCTGACCGTTCGACCGACGCCCAAGAGTGCTACTCCGGCCGGATCGCCACCTGTTTCCGTTACCCAGAGATCGAGATCGTCTGGCCCGCCTAACAAGCGTCGGCGTGTTCAATCACGGTCACGATCCAGAGATTCTTCTACCACCCGTGTGGCCTCCCGGCTATTGTAGTTGAATCCCTCAACGCCCTCCAAGAAACTGTCCAGATTGGCCCCACCCGAGCCTTCACCCAATTCTTCTTCTTCGCTGCCTTCGTCCACAACTTCTGGGACTGGATCGGTACGTGGGGAGCCAACCGAGTCGGACTCTAGCTCGGGAGATTTGACATGTTCCGTGTTGTCCCGCTCGAGATCGACCGCTCGTCGTCAACCTAGATCGGATGCCCGATCTTCGACTTTAGACCCCTCTCCGGCTGCCCAGGTCGTTCCCGCTTCTTCCGCAGCTACCGCATCGTCTTAAGCATTGTCGCGATCGCTCTCTCCAGACGCTCCGGAGCCCCGTTATCTTTCGTACCCATCCTCTCCGGTCGCGGCTGCCCCCGTAGTTCAAATTCAAGATGATGGAGACGTAGAAGATGTGGAGGTGTCGCCGAAAGGGGAAACACACAGCGAGACTGACTCCGTTAGTCCGCCTCCGGGTTCCACTGCGCTTTCGGATCGCCATTTGTCCGATAGCGAAAACAGCATCACCCTTCCGGCGCGCCAAGTGGCTAACAGAGTCATCTCTTCCGTTGATTTCGACAATCTTCCGCCACTCCAGCAGCCACGGGATCGGTGGATTCCCAATTATCTGGCGCCTTCCCGACGGGTAGCTTCCGAGATCGCTCCATGGTCAGTTTTGCGGATCGCGATGGTTTGCGTGAGGACCATGACCATTGAGCTGCTGTTTCACCACTACTCCAAGCCCAAGAATTTTCTGTTCCCCTTCCACAGTCATGGGCGAGCTCTTTCGACGGGGACTTGGGCCTCTGGGCTAATTTCGCGGAAGCACATCCAGG
Source organism: Hyaloperonospora brassicae (assembly GCA_947650285.1). Lineage (NCBI taxonomy): Eukaryota > Oomycota > Peronosporomycetes > Peronosporales > Peronosporaceae > Hyaloperonospora > Hyaloperonospora brassicae. Next base: position 3,757 of record CANTFL010001454.1, read on the forward strand.
CTCTTTACGCCACGGCCCCCTGGGACAATATCGTAGTCCCCGTGAACCCGATATCGTTCACCATGACTGGATGGTATCGAGACATGAGTCATCGTTACCTATAGCTTGAGTCCACTCATCGGCAAGCTCTATGGGAATCTAATCATGCTTTCCCGATCTCTCCGGCCCAGCAACGATCCGAACGGTTTATGCAAACGTTCTGGCGTCAACGAAAGCAACGCCGATCTCGATTTGGAGCGCGTTGGAAGAACTTCTTGAAGAGGATACTAAACGGCATGATCGCTGGCCACTGCGATATCGACATCTTGCTGGATCCCTTCTTCCTCCACTATCCGCGCCCACATGAAGAACGTGTTTGGTGTCCAGGGTTAGGACACACTATCGACCCAGCTGACTTGCTAGGGGCGTTGGACATGGCCGACTAAGAGGATCCTTGGCGCAACCAGTTCCGCAACGCCTATTGGGACCACCCCAGATCCCAGATCCCTCGTCTACAGAACAAGTTCAAGCCTGCTCCATCGACTTAGTTTAAGATCGGTGCCCAAGCCCGACCGTCTTTCATAATCGTGTAAGTCATTCGATCAGCGTCTCTTTTTCGGGTACTTTATTCTTTGCAACTTCCACGACCTCGATCCTTCTCGCTCCACATCATTCAGTACGGTAATTCACGTGACTATCTCCATACTCATACACAAAATACCAACCATCAGCCTGTGCTATCTCCCAGCACATCTTGCAACCTCATCCACCAGCATGAGCTACCGCCTAGCACATCTTTTAACCCCTCCATCCGCATATGCTACCTCCCGCATACTTGTTCGAACTGTTAAGGTTCGTCCGACTTGCCTTCGTGAGACTGCATCGCTTCGAAACGGATTCTACTCACTCAATACCGCTCAAACTCTTGCAAGATCGCCCCACAACTCAGATCGGCCTCATCCACCCAACTTAGATCGGGATGTACCTTCCACTTCACCAGAAACTGTCGGTGAACTCGCCCATAACAGGTTTTGCTACCAGATCGCACGTCCAATATTTCTTCTACTTCGTACTCTCCTTCTTCAAGCTCACTCTCCCAACTACCTTCTGGCAGCAGAGCCTCATCGAAATCCAAGCGCTCTGCTTCGTCTATCGTCAGCTGATCCTTCGGCCGTTCAGGGAACATTTTTACCGTTTTTAGCTTCGATAAATGTACAATCGGAAATACCCAATACGGAGATCTGGCGGTCTCCAATTTCACAGCGTGATCTCCACAAATGCCCGCAACTCGGAATGGGCAATGCCACATATGCACTAGCTTCTTCGCATATCCCTCTTGACTCGATCCAGGTATAGCCAAACTTGCGTTCCCACTTCGACTTCGTGTTGCTCCAAATCTTCATTATGTCGATCTGCCCTCTCGTGGATCGCAGCTCGTAGTTGATAGTTCACTGCGGATCGAGCTTGCTGATATTGTCTTTGGATACTATATATCCACCGCTTCGGATCGCGATCTCTTGCTCTCGTGTTCCCCACTGATAACGTAGCTTCCAACGTCGATCGCGGATCCCACCCATGAATCAGATAGAATTTGGTGTCCCCCCGGATCCGATCTTGTGCGGTGTTGATTGCAAATGTGAGCCGTTCAGCATACTCATCCCAGTCTCGTTGGTTGACATCGTCAACATACATCTTGAGCGACCGCGTCAAGGTTTGCTCTATTCGTTCGGCCGTTCCATTTTCTTGTGGTCTATAGGCCATGATAGTACGCTGCTTTTGCCCTACGATCTGGCTGAAAGCTCGGAAGAAATAGGCATAAATCCCGGTTCCCGATCGTGCCTGATATCCTCGCTAGCTCCGAAACGTCGAAATACGCATTCTTTGTGATTCTCCACAATCGTCTGTGCTGTCCGTGACGAGCTAGCTTTTGCGATCACATACCCCGAGAAAAGATCTACCTAAATGAGCTGATTATTGTTCTCTTTAAAAGACTTAGGCATCGACGGGATATGATCCATTGCGATGATTTGGAATAAGTATGTTGCTTGTAAATCACCAGGCGATCTCCCATGGATCATCGGACATTCTTTTCCGGTCTCACAATCGGTACACTAGCCTACATTTCGTTGCACACTCCGGTACAACCCTCTCCAGTGGAACAACGATCTGATCTTCTGGTACGTCCTACCAATACCTTGGCAGCCTCTTTCCAGGATTGTGTGGTATTGGTGCAAAAAGTCCTGTTGCGACGTCGCTGGGATCACTAGACGCATCAAAACATCGGGATCTTATGACTCTCTTTTCGCCATGAGGCAGAAAAAAGCAGATCGTTCTCATCGATCTCGTACTCCGGTGCCAGTTTTGAGCACATCTTCACTTCTCCCGCGTCCAAGGTTAATACATCGCCACTTAGATAACTCTTTAGGTTGACAAACCAACGCTCTTCATTCTGAGCTTGTTCAATATGTCGAATCCTTATCCTCTGTACTATCTCCTCCTGTATCTTTTTGGGCTCATGACGTATCCTCTCGGCTGACCTCGTGGCCGCAGTTATCCGAGCCAGCTGCCCATCCTGCTTGGGATTCAACAATTCATCGAGCCGGTTCAGAGTCATCAGATCTTGCCGATCTTCTTCAGCTACAACAATTCTTCCCTTTTCGTTCGCAATGCTGTGCTGGCTAGTCGATCTGCGCTCTGGCTCCACTCTCGCTTCATATACATAAACTCGTGACTAGGCCATGATCGCAGCCTCACCAACGCTTTTTGCCTCAGGAGTTAAAGGCCCGGTGCCTTGCAGTCGATCTCACCGCGCATCTGTCGAATCATCCAATTGGAATATCCACACAGAATTACTCGCCCCCTTTCCAGATCGGCGAGTAACTCAAAGCACAGTAGCAAGCCATTATACTCCGCTTCATTTACAGTCAGATTGTGAGCATATCTCAATTCTGCTGCCACGATCGTCCACTCGGGTATCCTCCATATCACCGCACTGTACGACCCTCCTTTCTTCTTTATCCTCGCCGATACATCGAAGCTGGCCACCAGCAACTCCTCATCTGCTTCCACCGTTGATGGTGGTGTTGATATCTTGAGTCGGCAGTCTTTACGTGGGGATAACGCGATCAGCATATCTTCTATTTCATCGCGATCAGCATCTCTTCTATTTCGTCTTTTGGGGTGATACTCGCTGCCAACATGAACAGGATTTCTTCCTCTTCTCGCTCACATTTCTTCACCTCCATAGTCCAGCTTGACAACAAAGCAGCCCACCGTCCTAATCTCCCGTTGAGTCCTCGAGATTGCATCAACCACGCTAACGTAGAATGTCGGGTCAGCACAGTGATCTCCCGCGAGACAAGCGTAGTATAGCATACATCCAAGACACGAAGTAGCACCAGCACTTCTTTTTCCACCGTTCCGTAGTTAAGCTCATTGGGCTTCAACGTGCGGCTTGTAAACGTCACCGGATGGTACACGCCATCGTACTCCTGTATCAGGGCCGCTGAAACAGCCCACTTGATAGCGTAGACCACGATCACGGGAGGGCGATCTGGGTCGAAGTGTTTGAGCATGGGAGCTGTAGCTATCTTAGCCTGTAGCATAGTGAAAGCAACCTTGGCTTCCGTCCATCGACCCTCGGTCGACCATTCGTCACCTGCTGCGAGCTGAGATCGGCCGATCTCGAAGAAATCCGATTCTCTTAACTCATACAATACCGCGGCATACACTGCGAAATTCTCAATGAAGCGACGGTAGTAGTATAAGCTCCCGAGAAAAGATTGCATAGCTCGTATCGTGCTAGGGAACGGGATGTTGATCAACGACTCCAAGTTCTTGGGCTGAGCCTCCAGACCATCGACAGACACTAGATGTCCCAAATAATAGACCTTACGGCACCCCTAAAAACTCTTCGTGAGACTGATAGACAGATTCCACTTATCACATGCTTTTAGCAATCGCTCTACTTTTGCGTACAGAGATTACCATGAGGTGGCTGGTATGAGGATGTCGTCAATGTAAGATCGGCGTCCCAGTATAGAAGATCGTCGATCTGTTTCAGGTTCGCCGTCCTTGAACACGTCGATCTTGCCATCAGAGGTGGATCTCTGGCCGATCTTGAGGTATCCATACAGCGCATTGTCGACCAGACGTTGATAGATCTGGGTCGCGTTCTTAATCCCAAAGGGCATTCACAACCACTCGAAAAGACCAAACGGCGTGACAAACGGTGAGATCAGTTTTGCTTGTTCGGTCATTTCCACGACCCAGAATCCGCTGGCCATGTCTAACGAACAGTACCATAGGGCTTTATCCAGGTCTTCCAGCAGATCGCTGATCAACGGCATGGGATAAACCATCAGGCGCGTCAGCTGATTCACTCTTCGACAATCTATGCAGAGACGAACATCAACTCCATTCTTCTTGATGATCACCACTATCGGAGACGCCCAAGGCGACGTGAATGGCTGGAAGAGCTTGGCCGCTACCAGCCCTTTGACGAGATCCGACAACTTCTCCCGATATTTCGGCGCGACCGGACGTACTCTTTGCGCTATCGGAGCTGCCCTTCCGACATCGATATCACAGATCGCGCCTCGTGCTGCTGTTCGAAGAGCATTAACTTTACCCATGAGAAGGTGACGGCTCTTCCAGATCAGCGTTCTGAGCCGCTGTTGATCTGTGGTGATAGGCACATTGGGATTGCCGACCTGAATGTCATTTATCGTAATTTCTTCCGTAGTCGCCGACATCTCTGGTAGCACTGTCATGTGCGGCTCGATATCTTCAGCAAACAAATCTCCGCTCTCGTGGTAGTAATCTGGTGTTTTCGCGATCTCAGCACCTTCATTCTTTCGCAATATCTCTTCCTCAGTCTCTTGCTTCTCTCCAGGCTGGCTCAATTCCAACAATTTGTCCGTCGGATTGGCCTATGATAGAGAAGGTCTATCACGTGGCCATTCTTGATCGGTATCGCGATTCCTCTTCGTAGCATGTTGGGTTCTGATCTCATGATCGTTATCCATTTGCGATAGCTCTGCATCGTTGTGTGGAGTTAGTTCAGCTCCATTGCCCCTTCCTTCCCCCACAACCGCGAATTCTGTCCTGTGCAGTTCCTCGTTTCCGGCCTGTCGCTTCACCATAGAGACCGCTGGAGATACATCTATTAGCGGATCAGATGTTCGTTACATGATATGATTAGGGGTGACGTATATAGGGCGATCTACCAATGGTCCGATATGCTCTTCTAAAAGCACATTCACACTATCCGTCGTAGCTTCGTACGCTAGAGTTTGCTGCTCCTTGTACTTCCCCGATCCGACCGTCACAAAACCTTGAGTCCGTGGTATGGTATCGCCTTCCGTCCACAAGCCTAATATAGTGTGGGTGGGAAGTATGATCTCACGGTCTTTAATGTTGGTCATCTGCAGGTACTTCGTCTTACCCAACCCCATGATCACCGTAAGGACCCAATCTGATCCTCTAGCGATCCACAACTTCATCTTAGCCCCACCGATCCCGATCATCACTTCCCTTGACTCTCCGACCGGGATCACCACATGTTGGTCCTTCGCCGTTACATGTTGTAACTTCGATCCGTACGCGGGTCGACGTCCTGCGAGATGAATACGGATTTCTTCCGGTAGACATAGTGCGCCATCAGCTAGATCGAGCCGCACTCCGGCAGGCACCATAAAGTCCATGCCCAGAATCGCTTCTTGCCCTGCCAGATCGCCTACCCACACATTGAAATAGTATACCAGCGATCCCGCGAGAGTGCTTTGATATTGGTACGCCCCATCGTCATATACGGAGTTTCTCCGATCCCGATACATTCTTGTCGTTGACTTTCGTCAATGTTACAACCGACCTTACGAGCAAAGGTGGTGTCAATGATCGACACTTCAGCACCAGAATCAAATAGCAGAGTGGATTTTGCGTTGTTGATCTTGCCAACAGATTTCGCCTGTTTTAACCACTTACCGGGCGAGTAGTGCTTCCAGTATCCACGAGATTCACCGTAAGCGAGCTTGATCTCCATAGTTGGTTCAAATCGCGAGTACTCGTCGATCCGCTTCAGATGGGACACGGAAGAGACGTGTGTTGACTTCGAACGAGGTATATTTGTTTCTATATTTGCATTCTGCTTAAACTCGCGATCTGCCTTCTTTTTTTCACGTATGCAATAATGCAGAGCCTAGAACGCTCGGCTCGTACCAGATTCAAACCTGGCGAGCGTCCTGGTTTAACATCTTCTCGGCCTTCTCTGGCAGCATCCCCGCATGCTTGTTTGGGACGTACCACCGGCGGATCATGTTATAGAACTCCTCCATGGGACATTTCCCCGGGTCATACATCTCACCGTAGGCACGACACACAAAAAAACAATTGTCAGAGGGGTGTCCTTTACGCCCACACTTCTGACGAGTGAGCCGCTTCCAGCAACCGAGATCTCCATGCTTAGTTGATCCGCAAGAGGTACACGGCTTCGATGGCATACTGCAATCTTGTTAGTCCCGACGAGTATTTGGATCGACCGATCTCATATTCACTAAAGCGTCGCTAAAAGGTGTACCCCAATCCGTAGTGGCAGCCATATGGATCGATACTAATCGATCTTCCGAATCAGATCCGTTGGTGTCCGATCCTGGATCGCTGCTGACATCCTCGGTACGGACCATCATCACCGCCCGTGTAGGCTTAGAAAGTGCTGGACCAGGCGTCCCCTTCTGTCTGAACTTGGACGATCCCATCATCGCTTTCCCTTGATGCGATCTCCCCTGTTAGAATCCATGCGAAGTCTTCTGCATGGCATCCACATCTACTACATTCAGCAGTAGCAACTTGTCAAGTAGATCGGGATCGTCCAAGGTGTCACTGAAATGGTTGACATTTTCCTTGCGTGCATCTGGCGCTCCATCTTTCACCGGTGCCTTCGCCAACATTTCCATCACGTTAAGCCGATGCAAGTACTTCAGAGGGTTTCTTCCGACCGCTTCTTCACGTGGTAATATTGCCGGCTCGCTGACATCCCGTGTACAGCATATTATAAGCGGAAACTGTTCATCAATTCTTTCAATTTGGATTTCGTCGATCTTCTCAGCTGTCGGTACCCAGTAGCGAGCTAGGCCTACCAGTATATCTCCTAAAACCAGACATTACTTTTCGTTCGATGCTTGGTCCCGAAGGACGCTGATTTAACTTTGACGATCCATGTCTGTGCTTTGTCTACTTCTTGCTCCCTTCCCGAGAACTCCATCAGCTCGGAGATCGCTGAGGCTCTGATCCTTTATATGACGGCGTTGGTTCCGTTAGTCACACCGGTCGCGGCAACTTGAGGTCGTCTTGGTTCTGTCATCCACAGATCGTCCGGATCATATTCTGCTCCCCTGACGGATCTGATCGTAAGTGTTGGACTTTACCGATTCCATATCCACATCCGGCTTGTCATAGATCTTTTGCGAGGGTTGGGTAAAGTACGGCAATCTGGATCATGACTCGGCTGTCAGTTCATTCTTTGGGCTGCTCGTTGCTCTGCTTCGTGTTTTTTCATCGCCATATTGAAATATCAACTTCGATCATTCTCTTCCTCATCACCCAAACTCATAGGTGCACCGGTCGGCCGAGTTTGTACGTCGATCTTGGTCTACTCCTTCAACACTTCGATCTTGGACTTGCCGATCCAGTCGTGTAGGAACGATCCTCCCGACGGTCCTAGAGACATCCGGCGAATGATGATGGATTCTTCTGACTCGATCTCAGAGTCAGCTGAGGCATAGTGGGAAGATCCTGTAAGGTGCTCCCGGAGTGAGTCCGAGTGTATAGCAATCTTGTCTTTAGAGATAGTGGCCTCGCCCACCGTAAGTATCATGATCCCCACGAACTTACTCCTTGCGTCCGCCAACTGTTCCAAGCTGCAATTCAGAAGGAAATTTCCATCAAAAAGCATCAGCGCGAAAACCCATGTCGTCTAACATCCGCAAAATCAAGTTAATCGCGTCGAGTTTGTTGGTCCCTAGAGGTGGGACCGAGATCAGATTATCCAGAGGGCCGATAAACTTGGGCCGCAATATGTAGAGCACCGGGTCCGTCTGAGCATTGTCTTCAAATGGCTAGAATAGAACTGCCATTTCGCATGCTCACACGACTTATCTGTTGTTTCATTCTCCATAGAAGCGATCTTCTTCTAATAATATTCGGTCTTTTGCATCGCGATCTCGTCCTGTTCTTGATCGTATTCCTCTTTAACTCCGATCTTCGAATGTACAGTTTGGTCGATTCGGCGATCTTTGCCTTCAGACCCACCGATCTCATCGTGGATCATTTTGGTGTGGCCGATCTCATGATCGTATTCCTCGAATTGAGGTCGGGAAGTCTGTCGACGAGAAGATAGGGTTTGGCTTTCGCCGATTTGGTTTGCACCATTGGATTTTAATCCAGCAGATCGCTCTTTGTAGAGCGATCTGCGGTGGCCTCGAAGGGACCATAGGAGGAGGAATTGAAGCTAATGTTTAAGATCGATCTCTGGATCTAGCTCTTTCATTTTTTTCATCAGAGCCCTCCCCAAACTCTGATGATATGAGGATCTTGTGTTTCCTGCGTGTCTGCGTCGATCCCTCTGTCGCTGACACTTCAATCCCCAGTTTCTTGCTTGATCTTGACATCTTCGCCAGTGTACTCACGGTAAAATCGGAGGCCTCAGAATATCCGGGCACGCGCACCATTGTGGTGAAGTCGACCTCACAAAGTACTTTAGTGAGTGTCGATCTTCCACTTCCCCAGACTTGCCGACTCAAGGAGGTGCTCCGATCCGTGCCTTGTTGTATAACTGTGTGCTCACCTTTGCCCCCGTCTACGGTTGGGCTGGATTGAGCTCTTCGTAACGGCCTTGGGAGGTGTCGATCTTGCTGAGGGTTTTGGATTGAGCGTTCGCTTCCGGTGCGGAAATCTTCACACCACGAACGGGGTTCTGCGATCTTGATCTTGGATCACACCGATCTCGATTCGTCTTCGGGATCGGGGTACTTCGCTGTGCGGAAATTTTCCTCCAGCAAATGATAGTCTTGCGTCGATCTTGCCTTGGGATCGGTCCGATCAATTCTCGGGATCGGCCGATCTTGCCCGAAGTGCGCAATATGGACGAGGATCAGTTCTTGGTTTCGCCAAAATAAAACACGCCGATGATATGTCCAGTAGATCGCTTCGATTTGCTCGGTCTTGTCTTGAACTCCTTGTCTAGATCTTCTGACCACTTGAGCCGTCTCGGGACCTTGTGTCCAAAATGTTTTTCCTTTTCTTTTGTTGTGTGGCTGCTACCCCAGCAGTTGAGTTAAGTGTGAGTACTTGATCGATCCGGGCCAGATATCCCGAGATCGCTCTTCTCGATCTTGGACAACAATCCAATATCAGTCTTCTGTGTCCTTGTAGCACGCGTGCCTCAAACCTTCGGAAAAGCAAAAAGAAATCTTGCCCGGAAAGAGAGAGGGAACGCGCGTCATGAGCAGAAGAAGAAGAGTTCAAGTCTATTTTTATTAATCAACCAAATTACTAGCCAACCTGTCGTTAAGCCTATTCCAAAATGTAGGTCCATCTCCAAGTCGATATCACCTTTAAGCTTGACCGCCCCGTAAACACGTGTCGGAATTTCATGACCTGTACTCCAAAGATAGCGCCAATATTCCCGATATCACACAAAATTTCTTGGAAAAGACCAAATCCCAAATACGCTACCAAATTCCCCATTTTGATACCACAAAAGGTCGAAATAGCACCTAAGGGTCAAATGTGCCTTAAAGATTTTGCGACGTCAATTCAATCGGCTTCCATAGCTCTTTCGATCTGAACTTTTGGGACATCACTCATGGACCTTCATCACGCATGTTTATCACGATTCAATAGCTCCATCACCGATACATCCATGATCAGCATGGAAAAAAACCGATCTGATATACAATTCGAGATTGTTAAAAACCGACACGTTACAATCCGGCCAAATATGTTCTACCGTTCGGTTCCCCCCCCCCGATATCATCCTCACAGGTTTACCCTCAATGAAACCATCCGTAGTTCAACAACGATCCCACGGACTCCCACAAACATAACACTTAGAGATCGGGCCCATAATTGTTCTAAATCAGTACTCTCTTCGGGAGACCGGTAAAAAGTGTCACCGATCTGATGGATTTCAACACCTTTGTCACAGACTCAACTCAATGGCCTGGTCCCCCGTGCACCTTTCCCAGAGTAATTCTGCTTCAGATCGGTTGTTTGCAAAAATTCGGCCCCTGTCCCAGATCGCACCGTTGAAATCATTCTTTGTCCCATAGCGTGAAGCATCTCTTTCCGCGCCCCGTCTCAGACCGATCCATATACCCATCAGTCTGACAACAGGACGGATCGATCGTCTTTCTCCGTTGAGATACATCATCCCTTATTCGGATCGCCGGTCCCATGGTCTCATTTTCAACCCAGTTAGAACCACCTTAAAAGCGGTCACCGATCCATGTCCTATCATTTAATTTGTAACGTGCCACACTTCACCTCCCCTCTTCTCCGTGAAATGATTTGACTATACCGGCAGGTCATTTTTGCCCCCATGTTACAAGGACACAGAAGGTAAAAATCTTTGATTTTTGTCCAAGATCAGAAGAACGATCTCGTGATATCTGACTTGGATCAGGTCAAGTATTAAGACTCAACTCAACTGCTTGGGTGGTAGCCACACAGCAAAAGAAAAGGAAAAACATTTTGGACTGGTCTCCCGAGACGGCTCAAACGTAGAAGGTCAAGACAAAGGAGTTCGGGCCAAGACCCGCGACCAGTCGGCGTCCACTGGACCTTATCGGCGTGTTTTATTTTGGCACGAAACCAAGAACCGATCCGT
>CANTFL010001454.1:14720-63857 GCA_947650285.1 Hyaloperonospora brassicae
ATGGTATCGAGACATGAGTCATCGTTACCTATAACGGAATCACTCATCGGCAAGCTCTATGGGAATCTAATCATGCTTTCCCGATCTCTCCGGCCCAGCAACGATCCGAACGGTTTATGCAAACGTTCTGGCGTCAACGAAAACAACGCCGATCTCGATTTGGAGCGCGTTGGAAGAACTTCTTGAAGAGGATACTAAACGGCATGATCGACTGGTACTGCGATATCGAACATCTTGCTGGATCCCTTCTTCCTCCACCTATCCCGCGCCCCTTGAAGAACGTGTTTGGTGTCCAGGGTTAGGACACACTATCGACCCAGCTGACTTGCTAGGGGCGTTGGACATGGCCGACTAAGAGGATCCTTGGCGCAACCAGTTCCGCAACGCCTATTGGGACCACCCCAGATCCAGATCCCTCGTCTACAGAGACAAGTTCGAACGCATCCACCATCGACTTAGTTTAAGATCGGTGCCCCGGCCAACCGTCTTTCATAGATCGTGTAAGTCATTCAGATCAGCGTCTCTTTTATCGGGTACTTTAATTCTTTGCAACTTCCACGACCTCGATCCTTCTCGCTCCACATCATTCAGTACGGTAATTCACGTGACTATCTCCAGCTACTCATACACAAAATACCAACCATCAGCCTGTGCTATCTCCCAGCACATCTTGCAACCTCATCCACCAGCATGAGCCCGCCTAACACATCTTTTAACCCCTCCATCCGCATATGCTACCTCCCGCATACTTGTTCGAACTGTTAAAGTTCGTCCGACTTGCCTTCGTGAGACTGCATCGCTTCGAAACGGATTCTACTCACTCAATACCGCTCAAACTCTTGCAAGATCGCCCCACAACTCAGATCGGCCTCATCCACCCAACTTAGATCGGGATGTACCTTCCACTTCACCAGAAACTGTCGGTGAACTCGCCCATCACAGGTTTTGCTATCAGATCGCACGTCCAATATTTCTTCTACTTCACGTACTCTCCTTCTTCAAGCTCACTCTCCCAACTTTACCTTCTGGCAGCAGAGCCTCATCGAAATCCAAGCGCTCTGCTTCGTCTATCGTCAGCTGATCCTTCGGCCGTTCAGGGAACATTTTTACCGTTTTTAGCTTCGATAAATGTACAATCGGAAATACCCAATACGGAGATCTGGCGGTCTCCAATTTCACACGTGATCTCCACAAATGCCCGCAACTCGGAATGGGCAATGCCACATATGCACTAGCTTCTTCGCATATCCCTCTTGACTCGATCCAGGTATAGCTAAACTTGCGTTCCTACTTCGACTTCGTGTTGCTCCAAATCTTCATTATGTCGATCTGCCCTCTCGTGGATCGCAGCTCGTAGTTGATAGTTCACTGCGGATCGAGCTTGCTGATATTGTCTTTGGATACTATATATCCACCGCTTCGGATCGCGATCTCTTGCTCTCGTGTTCCCCACTGATAACGTAGCTTCCAACGTCGATCGCGGATCCCACCCATGAATCAGATAGAATTTGGTGTCCCCCGGATCCGATCTTGTGCGGTGTTGATTGCAAATGTGAGCCGTTCAGCATACTCATCCCAGTCTCGTTGGTTGACATCGTCAACATACATCTTGAGCGACCGCGTCAAGGTTTGCTCTATTCGTTCGGCCGTTCCATTTTCTTGTGGTCTATAGGCCATGATAGTACGCTGCTTTTGCCCTACGATCTGGCTGAAAGCTCGGAAGAAATAGGCATAAATCCCGGTTCCCGATCGTGCCTGATATCCTCGCTAGCTCCGAAACGTCGAAATACGCATTCTTTGTGATTCTCCACAATCGTCTGTGCTGTCCGTGACGAGCTAGCTTTTGCGATCACATACCCCGAGAAAAGATCTACCTAAATGAGCTGATTATTGTTCTCTTTAAAAGACTTAGGCATCGACGGGATATGATCCATTGCGATGATTTGGAATAAGTATGTTGCTTGTAAATCACCAGGCGATCTCCCATGGATCATCGGACATTCTTTTCCGGTCTCACAATCGGTACACTAGCCTACATTTCGTTGCACACTCCGGTACAACCCTCTCCAGTGGAACAACGATCTGATCTTCTGGTACGTCCTACCAATACCTTGGCAGCCTCTTTCCAGGATTGTGTGGTATTGGTGCAAAAGTCCTGTTGCGACGTCGCTGGGATCACTAGACGCATCAAAACATCGGGATCTTATGACTCTCTTTTCGCCATGAGGCAGAAAAAAGCAGATCGTTCTCATCGATCTCGTACTCCGGTGCCAGTTTTGAGCACATCTTCACTTCTCCCGCGTCCAAGGTTAATACATCGCCACTTAGATAACTCTTTAGGTTGACAAACCAACGCTCTTCATTCTGAGCTTGTTCAATATGTCGAATCCTTATCCTCTGTACTATCTCCTCCTGTATCTTTTTGGGCTCATGACGTATCCTCCCGGCTGACCTCGTGGCCGCAGTTATCCGAGCCAGCTGCCCATCTCTGCTTGGGATTCAACAATTCATCGAGCCGGTTCAGAGTCATCAGATCTTGCCGATCTTCTTCAGCTACAACAATTCTTCCCTTTTCGTTCGCAATGCTGTGCTGGCTAGTCGATCTGCGCTCTGGCTCCACTCTCGCTTCATATACATAAACTCGTGACTAGGCCATGATCGCAGCCTCACCAACGCTTTTTGCCTCAGGAGTTAAAGGCCCGGTGCCTTGCAGTCGATCTCACCGCGCATCTGTCGAATCATCCAATTGGAATATCCACACAGAATTACTCGCCCCCCTTTCCAGATCGGCGAGTAACTCAAAGCACAGTAGCAAGCCATTATACTCCGCTTCATTTACAGTCAGATTGTGAGCATATCTCAATTCTGTTGCCACGATCGTCCACTCGGGTATCCTCCATATCACCGCACTGTACGACCCTCCTTTCTTCTTTATCCTCGCCGATACATCGAAGCTGGCCACCAGCAACTCCTCATCTGCTTCCACCGTTGATGGTGGTGTTGATATCTTGAGTCGGCAGTCTTTACGTGGGGATAACGCGATCAGCATATCTTCTATTTCATCGCGATCAGCATCTCTTCTATTTCGTCTTTTGGGGTGATACTCGCTGCCAACATGAACAGGATTTCTTCCTCTTCTCGCTCACATTTCTTCACCTCCATAGTCCAGTTTGACAACAAAGCAGCCCACCGTCCTAATCTCCCGTTGAGTCCTCGAGATTGCATCAACCACGCTAACGTAGAATGTCGGGTCAGCACAGTGATCTCCCGCGAGACAAGCGTAGTATAGCATACATCCAAGACACGAAGTAGCACCAGCACTTCTTTTTCCACCGTTCCGTAGTTAAGCTCATTGGGCTTCAACGTGCGGCTTGTAAACGTCACCGGATGGTACACGCCATCGTACTCCTGTATCAGGGCCGCTGAAACAGCCCACTTGATAGCGTAGACCACGATCACGGGAGGGCGATCTGGGTCGAAGTGTTTGAGCATGGGAGCTGTAGCTATCTTAGCCTGTAGCATAGTGAAAGCAACCTTGGCTTCCGTCCATCGACCCTCGGTCGACCATTCGTCACCTGCTGCGAGCTGAGATCGGCCGATCTCGAAGAAATCCGATTCTCTTAACTCATACAATACCGCGGCATACACTGCGAAATTCTCAATGAAGCGACGGTAGTAGTATAAGCTCCCGAGAAAAGATTGCATAGCTCGTATCGTGCTAGGGAACGGGATGTTGATCAACGACTCCAAGTTCTTGGGCTGAGCCTCCAGACCATCGACAGACACTAGATGTCCCAAATAATAGACCTTACGGCACCCCCTAAAAACTCTTCGTGAGACTGATAGACAGATTCCACTTATCACATGCTTTTAGCAATCGCTCTACTTTTGCGTACAGAGATTACCATGAGGTGGCTGGTATGAGGATGTCGTCAATGTAAGATCGGCGTCCCAGTATAGAAGATCGTCGATCTGTTTCAGGTTCGCCGTCCTTGAACACGTCGATCTTGCCATCAGAGGTGGATCTCTGGCCGATCTTGAGGTATCCATACAGCGCATTGTCGACCAGACGTTGATAGATCTGGGTCGCGTTCTTAATCCCAAAGGGCATTCACAACCACTCGAAAAGACCAAACGGCGTGACAAACGGTGAGATCAGTTTTGCTTGTTCGGTCATTTCCACGACCCAGAATCCGCTGGCCATGTCTAACGAACAGTACCATAGGGCTTTATCCAGGTCTTCCAGCAGATCGCTGATCAACGGCATGGGATAAACCATCAGGCGCGTCAGCTGATTCACTCTTCGACAATCTATGCAGAGACGAACATCAACTCCATTCTTCTTGATGATCACCACTATCGGAGACGCCCAAGGCGACGTGAATGGCTGGAAGAGCTTGGCCGCTACCAGCCCTTTGACGAGATCCGACAACTTCTCCCGATATTTCGGCGCGACCGGACGTACTCTTTGCGCTATCGGAGCTGCCCTTCCGACATCGATATCACAGATCGCGCCTCGTGCTGCTGTTCGAAGAGCATTAACTTTACCCATGAGAAGGTGACGGCTCTTCCAGATCAGCGTTCTGAGCCGCTGTTGATCTGTGGTGATAGGCACATTGGGATTGCCGACCTGAATGTCATTTATCGTAATTTCTTCCGTAGTCGCCGACATCTCTGGTAGCACTGTCATGTGCGGCTCGATATCTTCAGCAAACAAATCTCCGCTCTCGTGGTAGTAATCTGGTGTTTTCGCGATCTCAGCACCTTCATTCTTTCGCAATATCTCTTCCTCAGTCTCTTGCTTCTCTCCAGGCTGGCTCAATTCCAACAATTTGTCCGTCGGATTGGCCTATGATAGAGAAGGTCTATCACGTGGCCATTCTTGATCGGTATCGCGATTCCTCTTCGTAGCATGTTGGGTTCTGATCTCATGATCGTTATCCATTTGCGATAGCTCTGCATCGTTGTGTGGAGTTAGTTCAGCTCCATTGCCCCTTCCTTCCCCCACAACCGCGAATTCTGTCCTGTGCAGTTCCTCGTTTCCGGCCTGTCGCTTCACCATAGAGACCGCTGGAGATACATCTATTAGCGGATCAGATGTTCGTTACATGATATGATTAGGGGTGACGTATATAGGGCGATCTACCAATGGTCCGATATGCTCTTCTAAAAGCACATTCACACTATCCGTCGTAGCTTCGTACGCTAGAGTTTGCTGCTCCTTGTACTTCCCCGATCCGACCGTCACAAAACCTTGAGTCCGTGGTATGGTATCGCCTTCCGTCCACAAGCCTAATATAGTGTGGGTGGGAAGTATGATCTCACGGTCTTTAATGTTGGTCATCTGCAGGTACTTCGTCTTACCCAACCCCATGATCACCGTAAGGACCCAATCTGATCCTCTAGCGATCCACAACTTCATCTTAGCCCCACCGATCCCGATCATCACTTCCCTTGACTCTCCGACCGGGATCACCACATGTTGGTCCTTCGCCGTTACATGTTGTAACTTCGATCCGTACGCGGGTCGACGTCCTGCGAGATGAATACGGATTTCTTCCGGTAGACATAGTGCGCCATCAGCTAGATCGAGCCGCACTCCGGCAGGCACCATAAAGTCCATGCCCAGAATCGCTTCTTGCCCTGCCAGATCGCCTACCCACACATTGAAATAGTATACCAGCGATCCCGCGAGAGTGCTTTGATATTGGTACGCCCCATCGTCATATACGGAGTTTCTCCGATCCCGATACATTCTTGTCGTTGACTTTCGTCAATGTTACAACCGACCTTACGAGCAAAGGTGGTGTCAATGATCGACACTTCAGCACCAGAATCAAATAGCAGAGTGGATTTTGCGTTGTTGATCTTGCCAACAGATTTCGCCTGTTTTAACCACTTACCGGGCGAGTAGTGCTTCCAGTATCCACGAGATTCACCGTAAGCGAGCTTGATCTCCATAGTTGGTTCAAATCGCGAGTACTCGTCGATCCGCTTCAGATGGGACACGGAAGAGACGTGTGTTGACTTCGAACGAGGTATATTTGTTTCTATATTTGCATTCTGCTTAAACTCGCGATCTGCCTTCTTTTTTTCACGTATGCAATAATGCAGAGCCTAGAACGCTCGGCTCGTACCAGATTCAAACCTGGCGAGCGTCCTGGTTTAACATCTTCTCGGCCTTCTCTGGCAGCATCCCCGCATGCTTGTTTGGGACGTACCACCGGCGGATCATGTTATAGAACTCCTCCATGGGACATTTCCCCGGGTCATACATCTCACCGTAGGCACGACACACAAAAAAACAATTGTCAGAGGGGTGTCCTTTACGCCCACACTTCTGACGAGTGAGCCGCTTCCAGCAACCGAGATCTCCATGCTTAGTTGATCCGCAAGAGGTACACGGCTTCGATGGCATACTGCAATCTTGTTAGTCCCGACGAGTATTTGGATCGACCGATCTCATATTCACTAAAGCGTCGCTAAAAGGTGTACCCCAATCCGTAGTGGCAGCCATATGGATCGATACTAATCGATCTTCCGAATCAGATCCGTTGGTGTCCGATCCTGGATCGCTGCTGACATCCTCGGTACGGACCATCATCACCGCCCGTGTAGGCTTAGAAAGTGCTGGACCAGGCGTCCCCTTCTGTCTGAACTTGGACGATCCCATCATCGCTTTCCCTTGATGCGATCTCCCCTGTTAGAATCCATGCGAAGTCTTCTGCATGGCATCCACATCTACTACATTCAGCAGTAGCAACTTGTCAAGTAGATCGGGATCGTCCAAGGTGTCACTGAAATGGTTGACATTTTCCTTGCGTGCATCTGGCGCTCCATCTTTCACCGGTGCCTTCGCCAACATTTCCATCACGTTAAGCCGATGCAAGTACTTCAGAGGGTTTCTTCCGACCGCTTCTTCACGTGGTAATATTGCCGGCTCGCTGACATCCCGTGTACAGCATATTATAAGCGGAAACTGTTCATCAATTCTTTCAATTTGGATTTCGTCGATCTTCTCAGCTGTCGGTACCAGTAGCGAGCTAGGCCTACCAGTATATCTCCTAAAACCAGACATTACTTTTCGTTCGATGCTTGGTCCCGAAGGACGCTGATTTAACTTTGACGATCCATGTCTGTGCTTTGTCTACTTCTTGCTCCCTTCCCGAGAACTCCATCAGCTCGGAGATCGCTGAGGCTCTGATCCTTTATATGACGGCGTTGGTTCCGTTAGTCACACCGGTCGCGGCAACTTGAGGTCGTCTTGGTTCTGTCATCCACAGATCGTCCGGATCATATTCTGCTCCCTGACGGATCTGATCGTAAGTGTTGGACTTTACCGATTCCATATCCACATCCGGCTTGTCATAGATCTTTTGCGAGGGTTGGGTAAAGTACGGCAATCTGGATCATGACTCGGCTGTCAGTTCATTCTTTGGGCTGCTCGTTGCTCTGCTTCGTGTTTTTTCATCGCCATATTGAAATATCAACTTCGATCATTCTCTTCCTCATCACCCAAACTCATAGGTGCACCGGTCGGCCGAGTTTGTACGTCGATCTTGGTCTACTCCTTCAACACTTCGATCTTGGACTTGCCGATCCAGTCGTGTAGGAACGATCCTCCCGACGGTCCTAGAGACATCCGGCGAATGATGATGGATTCTTCTGACTCGATCTCAGAGTCAGCTGAGGCATAGTGGGAAGATCCTGTAAGGTGCTCCCGGAGTGAGTCCGAGTGTATAGCAATCTTGTCTTTAGAGATAGTGGCCTCGCCCACCGTAAGTATCATGATCCCCACGAACTTACTCCTTGCGTCCGCCAACTGTTCCAAGCTGCAATTCAGAAGGAAATTTCCATCAAAAGCATCAGCGCGAAAACCCATGTCGTCTAACATCCGCAAAATCAAGTTAATCGCGTCGAGTTTGTTGGTCCCTAGAGGTGGGACCGAGATCAGATTATCCAGAGGGCCGATAAACTTGGGCCGCAATATGTAGAGCACCGGGTCCGTCTGAGCATTGTCTTCAAATGGCTAGAATAGAACTGCCATTTCGCATGCTCACACGACTTATCTGTTGTTTCATTCTCCATAGAAGCGATCTTCTTCTAATAATATTCGGTCTTTTGCATCGCGATCTCGTCCTGTTCTTGATCGTATTCCTCTTTAACTCCGATCTTCGAATGCACAGTTTGGTCGATTCGGCGATCTTTGCCTTCAGACCCACCGATCTCATCGTGGATCATTTTGGTGTGGCCGATCTCATGATCGTATTCCTCGAATTGAGGTCGGGAAGTCTGTCGACGAGAAGATAGGGTTTGGCTTTCGCCGATTTGGTTTGCACCATTGGATTTTAATCCAGCAGATCGCTCTTTGTAGAGCGATCTGCGGTGGCCCCCGAAGGGACCATAGGAGGGAATTGAAGCTAATGTTTAAGATCGATCTCTGGATCTAGCTCTTTCATTTTTTTCATCAGAGCCCTCCCCAAACTCTGATGATATGAGGATCTTGTGTTTCTGCGTGTCTGCGTCGATCCCTCTGTCGCTGACACTTCAATCCCAGTTTCTTGCTTGATCTTGACATCTTCGCCAGTGTACTCACGGTAAAATCCAGAGGCCTCAGAATATCCGGGCACGCGCACCATTGTGGTGAAGTCGACCTCACAAAATTACTTTAGTGAGTGTCGATCTTCCACTTCCCCAGACTTGCCGACTCACGGAGGGGGTGCTCCGATCCGTGCCTTGTTGTATAACCTTGTGCTCACCTTTTGTACCCGTCGGTTGGGCTGGATTGAGCTCTTCGTAACGGCCTTGGGAGGTGTCGATCTTGCTGAGGGTTTTGGATTGAGCGTTCGCTTCCGGTGCGGAAATCTTCACACCACGAACGGGGTTCTGCGATCTTGATCTTGGATCACACCGATCTCGATTCGTCTTCGGGATCGGGGTACTTCGCTGTGCGGAAATTTTCACTCAGCAAATGATAGTCTTGCGTCGATCTTGCCTTGGGATCGGTCCGATCTGGTCTCGGGATCGGCCGATCTTGCCGGAAGTGCGCAATATGGACGGATCGGTTCTTGGTTTCGCCAAAATAAAACACGCCGATATGTCCAGTAGATCGCTTCGATTTGCTCGGTCTTGTCTTGAACTCCTTGTCTAGATCTTCTGACCACTTGAGCCGTCTCGGGACCTTGTGTCCAAAATGTTTTTCCTTTTCTTTTGTTGTGTGGCTGCTACCCCAGCAGTTGAGTTAAGTGTGAGTACTTGATCGATCCGGGCCAGATATCCCGAGATCGCTCTTCTCGATCTTGGACAACAATCCAATATCGGTCTTCTGTGTCCTTGTAGCACGCGTGCCTCAAACCTTCGGAAAAGCAAAAGAAATCTTGCCCGGAAGAGAGGGAGGGAACGCGCGTCATGAGCAGAAGAAGAAGAGTTCAAGTCTGTTTTATTAATCAACCAAATTACTAGCCAACCTGTCGTTAAGCCTATTCCAAAATGTAGGTCCATCTCCAAGTCGATATCACCTTTAAGCTTGACCGCCCCGTAAACACGTGTCGGAATTTCATGACCTGTACTCCAAAGATAGCGCCAATATTCCCGATATCGTGCCTAATAGCCCGGAAGAGACCAAATCCCAAATACGCTACCAAATTCCCAATTTTGATACTACAAAGGTCCGAAATAGCACCTAAGGGTCAAATGTGCCTTAAGTCATTTTTGCGACGTCAATTCAATCGGCTTCCACTGGCTCTTTCGATCTGAACTTTTGGGACATCACTCATGGACCTTCATCACGCATGTTTATCACGATTCAATAGCTCCATCACCGATACATCCATAGTCAGCATGGAACATGACCGATCTGATATACAATTCGAGATTGTTAAAAACCGACACGTTACAATCCGGCCAAATATGTTCTACCGTTCGGTGTGAGTACTCCGATATCATCCTCACGGGTTTGTCTACTCAATGAAACCATCCGTAGTTCTTACAACGATCCCACGGACTCCCACAAACATCCACACTTCCAGATCGGGCCATAATTAACCTAAATCAGTACTCTCTTCGGGAGACCGGTAAAGAGTGTCACCGATCTGATGGATTTCAGCACCTTTGTCACAGACTCAACTCATATGGCCTGGTCCCCGATGCACCTTTCCCAGAGTAATTCTGCTTCAGATCGGTTGTTTGGTACAATACAGTCCCCTGTCCCAGATCGCACCGTTGAAATCATTCTTTGTCCCATATTGTAGCGTGGAAATCATCTCTTTCCGCGCCCCGTCTCAGACCGATCCATACCCATCAGTCTGACAACAGTTGGATCAGATCGTCTTTCTCCGTTGAGATCGCCTCCCATCCCTTATTGGATCGCCAGGTCCCATGGTCTCATTTTCAACCAGTAAGAGACACCTTAGCTGTGCGGTCACCGATCCATGTCCTATCATTTAATTTGTAACTTTACCACATTCACCTCCCCTCTTCTCCGGCAAATCTGATTTGGCTTCACCGGCGGGTCAAGGCACGCGTGTTACAAGGACACAGAAGACCGATATTGGATTGTTGTCCAAGATCGAGAAGAGCGATCTCGTGATATCTGGCCCGGATCGATCAAGTACTCACACTCAACTCAACTGCTGGGGTAGCAGCCACACAACAAAAGAAAAGGAAAAACATTTTGGACACAAGGTCCCGAGACGGCTCAAGTGGTCAGAAGATCTAGACAAGGAGTTCAAGACAAGACCGAGCAAATCGAAGCGATCTACTGGACATATCGGCGTGTTTTATTTTGGCGAAACCAAGAACCGATCCGTCCATATTGCGCACTTCCGGCAAGATCGGCCGATCCCGAGACCAGATCGGACCGATCCCAAGGCAAGATCGACGCAAGACTATCATTTGCTGAGTGAAAATTTCCGCACAGCGAAGTACCCCGATCCCGAAGACGAATCGAGATCGGTGTGATCCAAGATCAAGATCGCAGAACCCCGTTCGTGGTGTGAAGATTTCCGCACCGGAAGCGAACGCTCAATCCAAAACCCTCAGCAAGATCGACACCTCCCAAGGCCGTTACGAAGAGCTCAATCCAGCCCAACCGACGGGTACAAAAGGTGAGCACAAGGTTATACAACAAGGCACGGATCGGAGCACCCCCTCCTTGAGTCGGCAAGTCTGGGGAAGTGGAAGATCGACACTCACTAAAGTAATTTTGTGAGGTCGACTTCACCACAATGGTGCGCGTGCCCGGATATTCTGAGGCCTCTGGATTTTACCGTGAGTACACTGGCGAAGATGTCAAGATCAAGCAAGAAACTGGGATTGAAGTGTCAGCGACAGAGGGATCGACGCAGACACGCAGAAACACAAGATCCTCATATCATCAGAGTTTGGGGAGGGCTCTGATGAAAAAAATGAAAGAGCTAGATCCAGAGATCGATCTTAAACATTAGCTTCAATTCCCTCCTATGGTCCCTTCGGGGGCCACCGCAGATCGCTCTACAAAGAGCGATCTGCTGGATTAAAATCCAATGGTGCAAACCAAATCGGCGAAAGCCAAACCCTATCTTCTCGTCGACAGACTTCCCGACCTCAATTCGAGGAATACGATCATGAGATCGGCCACACCAAAATGATCCACGATGAGATCGGTGGGTCTGAAGGCAAAGGTCGCCGAATCGACCAAACTGTGCATTCGAAGATCGGAGTTAAAGAGGAATACGATCAAGAACAGGACGAGATCGCGATGCAAAAGACCGAATATTATTAGAAGAAGATCGCTTCTATGGAGAATGAAACAACAGATAAGTCGTGTGAGCATGCGAAATGGCAGTTCTATTCTAGCCATTTGAAGACAATGCTCAGACGGACCCGGTGCTCTACATATTGCGGCCCAAGTTTATCGGCCCTCTGGATAATCTGATCTCGGTCCCACCTCTAGGGACCAACAAACTCGACGCGATTAACTTGATTTTGCGGATGTTAGACGACATGGGTTTTCGCGCTGATGCTTTTGATGGAAATTTCCTTCTGAATTGCAGCTTGGAACAGTTGGCGGACGCAAGGAGTAAGTTCGTGGGGATCATGATACTTACGGTGGGCGAGGCCACTATCTCTAAAGACAAGATTGCTATACACTCGGACTCACTCCGGGAGCACCTTACAGGATCTTCCCACTATGCCTCAGCTGACTCTGAGATCGAGTCAGAAGAATCCATCATCATTCGCCGGATGTCTCTAGGACCGTCGGGAGGATCGTTCCTACACGACTGGATCGGCAAGTCCAAGATCGAAGTGTTGAAGGAGTAGACCAAGATCGACGTACAAACTCGGCCGACCGGTGCACCTATGAGTTTGGGTGATGAGGAAGAGAATGATCGAAGTTGATATTTCAATATGGCGATGAAAAAACACGAAGCAGAGCAACGAGCAGCCCAAAGAATGAACTGACAGCCGAGTCATGATCCAGATTGCCGTACTTTACCCAACCCTCGCAAAAGATCTATGACAAGCCGGATGTGGATATGGAATCGGTAAAGTCCAACACTTACGATCAGATCCGTCAGGGAGCAGAATATGATCCGGACGATCTGTGGATGACAGAACCAAGACGACCTCAAGTTGCCGCGACCGGTGTGACTAACGGAACCAACTCCGTCATATAAAGGATCAGAGCCTCAGCGATCTCCGAGCTGATGGAGTTCTCGGGAAGGGAGCAAGAAGTAGACAAAGCACAGACATGGATCGTCAAAGTTAAATCAGCGTCCTTCGGGACCAAGCATCGAACGAAAAGTAATGTCTGGTTTTAGGAGATATACTGGTAGGCCTAGCTCGCTACTGGTACCGACAGCTGAGAAGATCGACGAAATCCAAATTGAAAGAATTGATGAACAGTTTCCGCTTATAATATGCTGTACACGGGATGTCAGCGAGCCGGCAATATTACCACGTGAAGAAGCGGTCGGAAGAAACCCTCTGAAGTACTTGCATCGGCTTAACGTGATGGAAATGTTGGCGAAGGCACCGGTGAAAGATGGAGCGCCAGATGCACGCAAGGAAAATGTCAACCATTTCAGTGACACCTTGAACGATCCCGATCTACTTGACAAGTTGCTACTGCTGAATGTAGTAGATGTGGATGCCATGCAGAAGACTTCGCATGGATTCTAACAGGGGAGATCGCATCAAGGGAAAGCGATGATGGGATCGTCCAAGTTCAGACAGAAGGGGACGCCTGGTCCAGCACTTTCTAAGCCTACACGGGCGGTGATGATGGTCCGTACCGAGGATGTCAGCAGCGATCCAGGATCGGACACCAACGGATCTGATTCGGAAGATCGATTAGTATCGATCCATATGGCTGCCACTACGGATTGGGGTACACCTTTTTAGCGACGCTTTAGTGAATATGAGATCGGTCGATCCAAATACTCGTCGGGACTAACAAGATTGCAGTATGCCATCGAAGCCGTGTACCTCTTGCGGATCAACTAAGCATGGAGATCTCGGTTGCTGGAAGCGGCTCACTCGTCAGAAGTGTGGGCGTAAAGGACACCCCTCTGACAATTGTTTTTTTGTGTGTCGTGCCTACGGTGAGATGTATGACCCGGGGAAATGTCCCATGGAGGAGTTCTATAACATGATCCGCCGGTGGTACGTCCCAAACAAGCATGCGGGGATGCTGCCAGAGAAGGCCGAGAAGATGTTAAACCAGGACGCTCGCCAGGTTTGAATCTGGTACGAGCCGAGCGTTCTAGGCTCTGCATTATTGCATACGTGAAAAAAGAAGGCAGATCGCGAGTTTAAGCAGAATGCAAATATAGAAACAAATATACCTCGTTCGAAGTCAACACACGTCTCTTCCGTGTCCCATCTGAAGCGGATCGACGAGTACTCGCGATTTGAACCAACTATGGAGATCAAGCTCGCTTACGGTGAATCTCGTGGATACTGGAAGCACTACTCGCCCGGTAAGTGGTTAAAACAGGCGAAATCTGTTGGCAAGATCAACAACGCAAAATCCACTCTGCTATTTGATTCTGGTGCTGAAGTGTCGATCATTGACACCACCTTTGCTCGTAAGGTCGGTTGTAACATTGACGAAAGTCAACGACAAGAATGTATCGGGATCGGAGAAACTCCGTATATGACGATGGGGCGTACCAATATCAAAGCACTCTCGCGGGATCGCTGGTATACTATTTCAATGTGTGGGTAGGCGATCTGGCAGGGCAAGAAGCGATTCTGGGCATGGACTTTATGGTGCCTGCCGGAGTGCGGCTCGATCTAGCTGATGGCGCACTATGTCTACCGGAAGAAATCCGTATTCATCTCGCAGGACGTCGACCCGCGTACGGACCGAAGTTACAACATGTAACGGCGAAGGACCAACATGTGGTGATCCCGGTCGGAGAGTCAAGGGAAGCGATGATCGGGATCGGTGGGGCTAAGATGAAGTTGTGGATCGCTAGAGGATCAGATTGGGTCCTTACGGTGATCATGGGGTTGGGTAAGACGAAGTACCTGCAGATGACCAACATTAAAGACCGTGAGATCATACTTCCCACCCACACTATATTAGGCTTGTGGACGGAAGGCGATACCATACCACGGACTCAAGGTTTTGTGACGGTCGGATCGGGGAAGTACAAGGAGCAGCAAACTCTAGCGTACGAAGCTACGACGGATAGTGTGAATGTGCTTTTAGAAGAGCATATCGGACCATTGGTAGATCGCCCTATATACGTCACCCCTAATCATATCATGTAACGAACATCTGATCCGCTAATAGATGTATCTCCAGCGGTCTCTATGGTGAAGCGACAGGCCGGAAACGAGGAACTGCACAGGACAGAATTCGCGGTTGTGGGGGAAGGAAGGGGCAATGGAGCTGAACTAACTCCACACAACGATGCAGAGCTATCGCAAATGGATAACGATCATGAGATCAGAACCCAACATGCTACGAAGAGGAATCGCGATACCGATCAAGAATGGCCACGTGATAGACCTTCTCTATCATAGGCCAATCCGACGGACAAATTGTTGGAATTGAGCCAGCCTGGAGAGAAGCAAGAGACTGAGGAAGAGATATTGCGAAAGAATGAAGGTGCTGAGATCGCGAAAACACCAGATTACTACCACGAGAGCGGAGATTTGTTTGCTGAAGATATCGAGCCGCACATGACAGTGCTACCAGAGATGTCGGCGACTACGGAAGAAATTACGATAAATGACATTCAGGTCGGCAATCCCAATGTGCCTATCACCACAGATCAACAGCGGCTCAGAACGCTGATCTGGAAGAGCCGTCACCTTCTCATGGGTAAAGTTAATGCTCTTCGAACAGCAGCACGAGGCGCGATCTGTGATATCGATGTCGGAAGGGCAGCTCCGATAGCGCAAAGAGTACGTCCGGTCGCGCCGAAATATCGGGAGAAGTTGTCGGATCTCGTCAAAGGGGCTGGTAGCGGCCAAGCTCTTCCAGCCATTCACGTCGCCTTGGGCGTCTCCGATAGTGGTGATCATCAAGAAGAATGGAGTTGATGTTCGTCTCTGCATAGATTGTCGAAGAGTGAATCAGCTGACGCGCCTGATGGTTTATCCCATGCCGTTGATCAGCGATCTGCTGGAAGACCTGGATAAAGCCCTATGGTACTGTTCGTTAGACATGGCCAGCGGATTCTGGGTCGTGGAAATGACCGAACAAGCAAAACTGATCTCACCGTTTGTCACGCCGTTTGGTCTTTTCGAGTGGTTGTGAATGCCCTTTGGGATTAAGAACGCGACCCAGATCTATCAACGTCTGGTCGACAATGCGCTGTATGGATACCTCAAGATCGGCCAGAGATCCACCTCTGATGGCAAGATCGACGTGTTCAAGGACGGCGAACCTGAAACAGATCGACGATCTTCTATACTGGGACGCCGATCTTACATTGACGACATCCTCATACCAGCCACCTCATGGTAATCTCTGTACGCAAAAGTAGAGCGATTGCTAAAAGCATGTGATAAGTGGAATCTGTCTATCAGTCTCACGAAGAGTTTTTAGGGGTGCCGTAAGGTCTATTATTTGGGACATCTAGTGTCTGTCGATGGTCTGGAGGCTCAGCCCAAGAACTTGGAGTCGTTGATCAACATCCCGTTCCCTAGCACGATACGAGCTATGCAATCTTTTCTCGGGAGCTTATACTACTACCGTCGCTTCATTGAGAATTTCGCAGTGTATGCCGCGGTATTGTATGAGTTAAGAGAATCGGATTTCTTCGAGATCGGCCGATCTCAGCTCGCAGCAGGTGACGAATGGTCGACCGAGGGTCGATGGACGGAAGCCAAGGTTGCTTTCACTATGCTACAGGCTAAGATAGCTACAGCTCCCATGCTCAAACACTTCGACCCAGATCGCCCTCCCGTGATCGTGGTCTACGCTATCAAGTGGGCTGTTTCAGCGGCCCTGATACAGGAGTACGATGGCGTGTACCATCCGGTGACGTTTACAAGCCGCACGTTGAAGCCCAATGAGCTTAACTACGGAACGGTGGAAAAAGAAGTGCTGGTGCTACTTCGTGTCTTGGATGTATGCTATACTACGCTTGTCTCGCGGGAGATCACTGTGCTGACCCGACATTCTACGTTAGCGTGGTTGATGCAATCTCGAGGACTCAACGGGAGATTAGGACGGTGGGCTGCTTTGTTGTCAAGCTGGACTATGGAGGTGAAGAAATATGAGCGAGGAGAGGAAGAAATCCTGTTCATGTTGGCAGCGAGTATCACCCCAAAAGACGAAATAGAAGAGATGCTGATCGCGATGAAATAGAAGATATGCTGATCGCGTTATCCCCACGTAAAGACTGCCGACTCAAGATATCAACACCACCATCAACGGTGGAAGCAGATGAGGAGTTGCTGGTGGCCAGCTTCGATGTATCGGCGAGGATAAAGAAGAAAGGAGGGTCGTACAGTGCGGTGATATGGAGGATACCCGAGTGGACGATCGTGGCAGCAGAATTGAGATATGCTCACAATCTGACTGTAAATGAAGCGGAGTATAATGGCTTGCTACTGTGCTTTGAGTTACTCGCCGATCTGGAAAGGGGGCGAGTAATTCTGTGTGGATATTCCAATTGGATGATTCGACAGATGCGCGGTGAGATCGACTGCAAGGCACCGGGCCTTTAACTCCTGAGGCAAAAAGCGTTGGTGAAGCTGCGATCATGGCCTAGTCACGAGTTTATGTATATGAAGCGAGAGTGGAGCCAGAGCGCAGATCGACTAGCCAGCACAGCATTGCGAACGAAAAGGGAAGAATTGTTGTAGCTGAAGAAGATCGGCAAGATCTGATGACTCTGAACCGGCTCGATGAATTGTTGAATCCCAAGCAGGATGGGCAGCTGGCTCGGATAACTGCGGCCACGAGGTCAGCCGAGAGGATACGTCATGAGCCCAAAAAGATACAGGAGGAGATAGTACAGAGGATAAGGATTCGACATATTGAACAAGCTCAGAATGAAGAGCGTTGGTTTGTCAACCTAAAGAGTTATCTAAGTGGCGATGTATTAACCTTGGACGCGGGAGAAGTGAAGATGTGCTCAAAACTGGCACCGGAGTACGAGATCGATGAGAACGATCTGCTTTTTTTCTGCCTCATGGCGAAAAGAGAGTCATAAGATCCCGATGTTTTGATGCGTCTAGTGATCCCAGCGACGTCGCAACAGGACTTTTTGCACCAATACCACACAATCCTGGAAAGAGGCTGCCAAGGTATTGGTAGGACGTACCAGAAGATCAGATCGTTGTTCCACTGGAGAGGGTTGTACCGGAGTGTGCAACGAAATGTAGGCTAGTGTACCGATTGTGAGACCGGAAAAGAATGTCCGATGATCCATGGGAGATCGCCTGGTGATTTACAAGCAACATACTTATTCCAAATCATCGCAATGGATCATATCCCGTCGATGCCTAAGTCTTTTAAAGAGAACAATAATCAGCTCATTTAGGTAGATCTTTTCTCGGGGTATGTGATCGCAAAAGCTAGCTCGTCACGGACAGCACAGACGATTGTGGAGAATCACAAAGAATGCGTATTTCGACGTTTCGGAGCTAGCGAGGATATCAGGCACGATCGGGAACCGGGATTTATGCCTATTTCTTCCGAGCTTTCAGCCAGATCGTAGGGCAAAAGCAGCGTACTATCATGGCCTATAGACCACAAGAAAATGGAACGGCCGAACGAATAGAGCAAACCTTGACGCGGTCGCTCAAGATGTATGTTGACGATGTCAACCAACGAGACTGGGATGAGTATGCTGAACGGCTCACATTTGCAATTAACACCGCACAAGATCGGATCCGGGGGGACACCACATTCTATCTGATATATGGGTGGGATTCGCGATCGACATTGGAAGCTACGTTATCAGTGGGGAACACGGGAACACGAGATCGGGACCCAAAGAGGTGGAGATACAAGATTGAAAGACAATACGAACGAGCTCGATCCGCAGTGAACGATCAACTACGAGTCGCGGTCCAGGAGAGAGCAGATCGACACAATGAAGACCTAGAGCCACACGAAGTCGAAGTGGGAACGCAAGTTTGGCTATACCTGGATCGAGTCAAGAGGGATATGCGAAGAAGCTAGTGCATATGTGGCATTGCCCATTCCGAGTAGCGGATGTATGTGGAGACCACGCGGTGAAATTGAAGATCGCTGGGACCTTATTTCGGCTATATCCGAATGTACATTTATCGAAGCTGAAGAAGGTAAAGACGTTTCCTGAATGGCCGAAGCATCAGCTTACGATGGATGAAGCAGATCGATTGGATTTTGATGAAGCTCTGCTACCAGAAGACAGTTGGGAGATCGATCTTGAGGAGGAAGAATATGAAGCGGAAGAGGTATTGGACGTGCGATCTGGTCGGAAAACCCGTTATGGGCGAGTACACCGTCAATTTCTCGTGAAATAAAAGGGATATCCCGCACTAAGTTGGGTGGACGAGGCCGATCTGAGTTTTGGAGCGATTTTGCAAGAGTGTGAGCAGAGCCGAGTGAGCCCAAGCCGTTTCGAAGTGATGCAGTCTCACGAAGGCAAGTCGGACGAACCTTAACAGTTCGAACAAATATGTTGGGAGGTAGCATATGCGGATGGAGGGGTTGAAAGATGTGCTAGACGGTAGCACATGCTGGTGGATGAGGTTGCAAGATGTGCTGGGAGGTAGCACATGATGATGGATGGAGTTGTGTGTGTGAGTATGGAGACAGTCAATTGAATTATATGACTGAATGATATGGTTCGAGAGCGAATCGAAGTTGTGAAAGATGCGAGAATGAATTGCGAAAGATAACGATGGAAAGGCGTACACAAATCTAAAAGACGATCGAGCTTGAACACGATCGTCTTTCAGATTTGTGATCGTTCGAACATTGATCTTAGACTAAGACGATGGACCAGGCTTGAACTTGTCTTGTAGACGAGAAATCTGCGATCCGGGGTGATCCCAGTAGGCTGTACGGAACTGGTTGCGCCAAGGACCCTCTTGGCCGGCCATGTCCAACGCATCTACCGGGCAGCTGGGTCGGCGTTATGCCCAATCCTGGATACCAACCTCGTTCTTCATGTATGCGCGGGTAATGCAAAAATAAGGGATCGAGAAAGATATTCAAATCGCAGTGGCCGTCGATCATGCTGCGGAAAATCGTCTTCAAGAAATTTTTTTAACGCGCTCCAAAACGAGATCGACGCTATTTTCGCTGACTCCAACACGTTAACAGAAATCGACAGATCGTCGTTGAACCGGAGAGATGGGAAAAGCGTGCGTAGATTCCTTCAGCGCTTGGCAATGACTGAAATCCAATTCCAAATTACGAGTGTCCATGTCATAATACCATCCAGTCATGGAAAACGAAATGGGATTCACGGGAATCACGATGTTATCCCAGGGAAATCGGCCGTATAGAGCCTCAATGTGTTGCCGCGAGACTATCCCAGACGCCCAAATCCCCGTATGAGGAGCCCGTCTGTGAGAGTGATGGGGAAAATATATGTCTGGGCTTGAAATAGTGGTGTAACAACAACTCGATCGACATCGTCCCGACGCAAACCATCGCGATCCGCGAGACTGACCAAGGAGCGATATCAGAAGCTACCCGGAGGAACGGTGCAAAATAGTTGGGAATCCACCGATCAAGAGGTTGCTGAATTGGTGGAAGATCGTCAAAGTCGGTAGCCACGAGGAATCGGTTATCCACTGGGCGCACCGGAATGGTGATGCTGTTGTCGCTATCAGACACACGGCTGGACGGGAGTGCAGTAAATTTACGGGGAGAACTAGAGGAACCGGTCTCGCTGGGTGCCTCTTCCGGCAACGACATATCCGCATCTCCAAAATCACCACCATCATCCTGAAGGTCGATCACGGGAGTAGTCGCATCCGAAGCGGTCGAATAGGAAAGATAACGAGGCTCCGGCTTGTTCGGTGAAGACGGACGTGACGGCTCTCGGCCGGGCATAATTATCACGGACGGAACAAAATTTGCTTGAGTGTCCGCCGAGTAGTCTGGAGTTGCGGATCGATCGTCCGATCTCGGGTGGCGACGAGCGGCCGATCTGAATTGGGACAACACCGACCAAGTCAGATCATCCGAGCTCGAGTCAGACTCGGCCAGATTTTCATTTCCCAATCCAGTTCCTGAAGCCGCAACCGGAGACGGAGAAGAAGAATCGGACGAAAGCGCGGGTGTGGACGATCTTGGAAGTCTCTTGGAGAGTGTTGAAAGGTTCAACGATAATAGGCGGGTGCCCGCCCGGGTTACAAAAAATTCCTGGACCGTGATCCCGGTTGAACACGCTGGCGATTGGCTGGCGGAGCAGGCGATCTCGGCCGGTCTTACGGACACGTGATCCCGTCCTCCGGATGACAGAAGCAGGGGTCGATATCACCGAAGTAGTAATACTGGGGGTCGGATTGGGGGTCACCGCAGACGACTGAGAGCCGAGTATGGCACTGTTCAGTGTGTCAATAAGCGCGCGATGATCTGCTACGGTCCGATCCCGATCTTGCTCCGCCACTGCCAAAAGGTCGTGAACCGCAAGATGTTCTGCAAGCCGACGACGGAGGTTGACATTTCCGACCTGCGAGTGCGCCAGCTGACCTCTCAAAGGACCCAAGTAATCCACTTGCTGTATGAAATCGCTGATGGAAGCTAAAACCTCTTTGATCTCCGCTTGATATCGACCCGACTCTGCTTATAACTTGGAAACTTCCGCGCTGAGGAAGAAATTGTCGGAGGCTAACTGGTCACGCTAATGTCGGAGGGTCTCGCTATCCGCTTAGAGTGAGCCGACCTGCGCTTTCACGGTCCTCACCTTCTGTTCTGAGCGGGTCGGGTCTTGATCGCTGGCGCGTAACAACTCGTTCAACCCAAGAATCGTCGCTGACTAATCGATACGGGTCCGCAGAGCTAGCCGGCAGTCTCTCAAGGTATGAACGGTGTCAACATACCGGCATTGCCATAAGTCGTAACGACGCTGAACGAAAGAGACAAATGGGGCGGCCGATCGGTACAGATATTTGATCTCTTCTTGCAGGCAATCTCCGCGCGCAACAGCCTCCCGGTGTGACTGCTGAAGCGCGTGTATGGTATCCTCTTACCTGCAGAAAGTGGCATCTCGATCCCATAAATACGAGATCGTCGCCAACGTGAGACGAACGTCTTCGGCGGAAACTCTCGGTACGTGCTCGTTGATATCCACGATTATAGTGGACCCACGAAGAGGACCGTTATTGTCCAGTGTGTCGGACCCATATGCGTCAAGAGGAGCTGATGAGGTGAGAGGGGCGGTCGAATCCAGCAGGCAGTATGGCGATCCCTCGAGAATCGGTAACGATCCGACCGGATCGAGATGACTGGGGAACCCAGGCCGATCCAGAACTGCGGAAATACGCTCCCCTTGATCGGAAGATCCGGGCAACGGAGTCAATCCGGCCGGATCGGGATGTCTTGGGGACCTAGGCCGAACCAAAAATTGTTGGAGCATGCTCCTCGTGATCTGGCAATCCGGACGGCCGATCTCGATCCGGAGACAGAACCACAGTCGAATTATCCGAGAGGGTCGGCGAAGTGGGGAGACGCGTTAGGGGGTCATAAGATGGACTTGAGTGCTTGGAAAGAAATCGATGAGTGGACTGAAGCCGATTGCTACCTAAACGAACTTCTGTACAGGGTGAGGTTGTGGTAAAGTCACTTATCAAATGATAGGACGTGGATCGGTGACCGCACAGCTAAGGTGTCTCTTACTGGTTGAAAATGAGACCATGGGACCTGGCGATCCAATAAGGGATGGGAGGCGATCTCAACGGAGAAAGACGATCTGATCCAACTGTTGTCAGACTGATGGGTATGGATCGGTCTGAGACGGGGCGCGGAAAGAGATGATTTCCACGCTACAATATGGGACAAAGAATGATTTCAACGGTGCGATCTGGGACAGGGGACTGTATTGTACCAAACAACCGATCTGAAGCAGAATTACTCTGGGAAAGGTGCATCGGGGACCAGGCCATATGAGTTGAGTCTGTGACAAAGGTGCTGAAATCCATCAGATCGGTGACACTCTTTACCGGTCTCCCGAAGAGAGTACTGATTTAGGTTAATTATGGCCCGATCTGGAAGTGTGGATGTTTGTGGGAGTCCGTGGGACCGTTGTAAGAACTACGGATGGTCCCATTGAGCAGATAAACCCGTGAGGATGATATCGAAGTACGCACACCATACGCAAAAACATGTGGTGAAGTCGATCACAAAATCGCTTGTGTGAGTGTCGATCTTCCACTTGCCCAGACTTACCAACTCACGGAGGGGGGTACATCGAACCGTTCCTTGTTGTATAGCTTTGTGCTCACCTTGTGTGCCCGT
Source organism: Hyaloperonospora brassicae (assembly GCA_947650285.1). Classification (NCBI taxonomy): domain Eukaryota; phylum Oomycota; class Peronosporomycetes; order Peronosporales; family Peronosporaceae; genus Hyaloperonospora; species Hyaloperonospora brassicae. The sequence goes on from CANTFL010001454.1 coordinate 37,630, forward strand.
CGGTTGGGCTGGCTTAAGATCTTCGTAACAGCCTTGGGAGATGTCGATCTCGCTGAGGGTTTGGGGTTGAGAGTTCGCTTCCGGTGCGGAAATCTTCACACCACGAACGGGGTTCTGCGATCTTGATCTTGAGTCGCGACGATCTCCATTTGGAATGTCGCGATCTTGATCTTGGATCACACCGATCTCGATTCGTCTTCGGGATCGGGGTCTTCGCTGTGCGGAAATTTTCACTCAGCAAATAGTAACCTTGCGTCGATCTTGCCTTGGGATCGGTCCGATCGTGTCTTGGGGTCGGCCGATCTTGCTGGAAGTGCGCAATGTGGGCCAGATAGGCATCCTGTTTCGCCAAAATGAAACGTGTGGGTCTATCCGGTAGATCACTTCGATTTTGCTCGGTTTTGTGGTGAACTCCTTGTCCAGATCGTCCGACCACTTGAGCCGTCTCGCGAACTTGTTACTAAAATCCTTTTCCTTTACCGTTGTTTTCTGGTACCCTAATAGTTTGAGTTGAGTTACCTTAACCCCACCTTAGCCAACAAAATCCAATGTATGTACACGAAACGAAGAGCGGTGACGTCTCTTGATCAACGGGAGACCAAATATCCTGCCCGAAAGAGAATTCTGCGACGTGCTTTATTTGTATATAACGGTATCTGAATTTTATCCGGCCAAATTAATCGCCAACCTATCTTTTAGCCTATTACAAACTGCAGGTCAATCTCCAAACCGATATCACCTTTAAGCTGCACAGAATTCTTGAACACGTGTCGTAATTTCGTGACCTATACTTCAAAGATAGCGCCAATACACTCGGTATCGTACCTAGATGCCCAAAAGAGACCAAATCCCAAATACGGTACCAAATTCCCATTTTTGGTACCGAAAGGTTTAAAATAGTACTTAAGTGCCAAATGTGTCTAAATCCACGTTGCGACGTCAATTCAATCGGCTTCCACTGACTCTTTCGGTCTGAACTTTTGCGACATCACTCATGCACCTACAACAAACATATTCATCATGATCCTAATATTTCATCGGCGATATATCCCTAATTAACAGGAAACATGACCATTTTGGTGCCCAATAAATAACCATTTTTGTTGCAATTTCCATCATCTTTTTAAAATATCTAAAATTTAATGATACTTTTTTTGAAGATAAATTTTTTCTAAGTAAATTTAACATTAGATTAGCGTTATATGTTACATATTTTCTCGAAAGGTTAACGTATTTTACAAAAAAAATATACATAACTAATTCTATAGTCGGATCGTAGTCGTTTATTTTTTAAAAAACGTGGGATGGAAGATAAAATTTGTGGTCCTTTTTTTAAACCAGCTTCAATAGATAATATAGAATTGTTTTGCATATTTTGCGTTACTAAAACGTAAAAGTTTTTAGCTTATAGGCAGCAGTGGTGAATTTTGGACAATGAGCTAAAGCGGATCCATAAAATATAATTTTTATTTTATTTTGTACTTTAAAGGTACGTTTGTTACATAAAAAATATAAATTTTGCTTAAGAGAAATTGCAGCAAATGTACTAAAATATTCAATAGTTCGAATATTATAAAAAATAGTTAAAATACCTAGTAATAATATTAAATCACTAATTCTATTAATTAACATTGCTGATTCGAGATCGTTGAGATCGACACGGTACAATTCAGAAGTAGAAGTTCTTCTGTTCATTTTAAGTGCTCCAACATCACCCTTCAGCTTTTATCTGGTCCACGAGACTCTCCACATAGGTCCCTGGACCTCCACGGGTGTCAACGTTTCCAGATCGGGCTATATTTAACCTAAATCAGTACTTCCATTGTGAGATTGGTAAAGATTATCACCGATCAGCAGGATGTTACACCTTCGTCCCAGAGTCATATCGCATCGCATCACCTGGTCCCAGATGCATCTTTCCTGAATGACTTGGCCACAATATCCACGACCGTTGCTGTAACCAGTTAATCACACGTTCCAATGTCCGTTAATCAAGAAACCTTGGCATATCAGTCTTCGATCCAGTCTTCACCTGCTAACCTATACGTTTCCTTCTCCTTGACCAACATTCAGGAAATTTTTATGACTTCGTCTAACTTCCTCTTCTCAGATCGCTCCACGGAACTCGTTCTATTTGTCGTCTTGTCCCAGATCGCTCTGGTCTTTCCATATCCATCAGTCTGACGACAGTTGGATCGGATCGCCAACCTCCGTTGAGATAGCTATCCATCCGTATTGGATTGCTCGGTCCCTTGGCATCCTTTTTCACCAAGGGGAGACGTCTAAACTGGGTGGAGAGCCACATCCCGAAATTTATTAGCGACGTTAGCACATGCACTTGTTATCCGGACGGTGGAATAGGACTTCTCAACTCTTTCTAAATTGTTACATGGATCGGGTCCGGATGGGCCTTGGAAGTGAATGCCTGGGGTGGTGAGTCAAACGTGCTCAGCCTCTTTTTCGCTACGCGATGATGTCGTTCTAGTTGGATTACAGCAGGGGGAAAAGTGGGTGGTTTCACATCATGGTCGTATAGCACTTCTCAACTCTGCCCAAAGCGTGATGTTGGTCGTGTCCGTCTGGACCTTGGTTGTGAGGGTGATGAGATCCAAGTTTATTGTGCTCAGTTTCTTTTGCTACGCGATGATGTCGTTCTAGTTGGATTACAGCAAAAAGTGGGTGGTTTCACATCATGGTCGTATAGCACTTCTCAACTCTGCCCAAAGCGTGATGTTGGTCGTGTCCGTCTGGACCTTGGTTGTGAGGGTGATGAGATCCAAGTTTATTGTGCTCAGCTTTTTTCGCTACGCGATGATGTCGTTCTAGTTGGATTACAGCAAAAAGTGGGTGGTTTCACATCATGGTCGTATAGCACTTCTCAACTCTGCCCAAAGCGTGATGTTGGTCGTGTCCGTCTGGACCTTGGTTGTGAGGGTGATGAGATCCAAGTTTATTGTGCTCAGTTTTTTTCGCTACGCGATGATGTCGTTCTAGTTGGATTACAGCAAAAAGTGGGTGGTTTCACATCATGGACGTACAGCACTTCTCAACTCTGCCCAAAACGTGACGTTGGTCGTGTCCGGCTGGACCTTGGTTGTGAGGGTGATGAGATCCAAGTTTATTGTGCTCAGTTTCTTTTTCGCAACGCATTGATGCCGTGCTGTGTGTGTTTGACAAACGGGTGGTCTTGTTCGCCGAATGATGGAATAGGACTTCTCAAATCCGTCCAAATCGTTACACGGATCGGGTCCGGATGGGCCTTGGAAGTGAATGCCTGGGGTGGTGAGTCAAACGTGCTCAGCCTCTTTTTCGATACGCGTTGATGTCGTTCTAGTTTGATTACAGCAAAAGTGGGTGGTTTCACATCATGGTCGTATAGCACTTCTCAACTCTGCCCAAAGCGTGATGTTGGTCGTGTCCGTCTGGACCTTGGTTGTGAGGGTGATGAGATCCAAGTTTATTGTGCTCAGTTTCATTTTCGCTGCGCGTTGATGTCGTTCTAGTTGGATTACAGCAAAAAGTGGGTGGTTTCACATCATGGTCGTATAGCACTTCTCAACTATGCCCAAAACGTGACGTTGGTCGTGTCCGGCTGGACCTTGGTTGTGAGGGTGCTGAGATCCAAGTTTATTGTGCTCAGTTTTTTTCGCTACGCGATGATGTCGTTCTAGTTGGATTACAGCAAAAAGTGGGTGGTTTCACATCATGGACGTACAGCACTTCTCAACTCTGCCCAAAACGTGACGTTGGTCGTGTCCGGCTGGACCTTGGTTGTGAGGGTGATGAGATCCAAGTTTATTGTGCTCAGTTTCATTTTCGCAAAGCATTGATGCCGTGCTGTGTGTGTTTGACAAACGGGTGGTCTTGTTCGCCGAATGATGGAAAAGGACTTCTCAAATCCGTCCAACGTGTCACATGTGTCGGGTCCGGATGAGCCTTGGAAGTGAATGCCTGGGGTGGTGAGTCAAACGTGCTCAGCCTCTTTTTCGCTACGCGATGATGTCGTTCTAGTTGGATTACAGCAAAAAGTGGGTGGTTTCACATCATGGTCGTATAGCACTTCTCAACTCTGCCCAAAGCGTGATGTTGGTCGTGTCCGTCTGGACCTTGGTTGTGAGGGTGATAAGATCAAAGTTTATTGTGCTCAGCCTCTTTTTCGCTAAGCGATGATGTCGTTCTAGTTGGACTACAGCAAAAAGTGGTTGGTTTCACATCATGGTCGTATAGCACTTCTCAACTCTGCCCAAAACGTGACGTTGGTCGTGTCCGGCTGGACCTTGGTTGTGAGGGTGATGAGATCCAAGTTTATTGTGCTCAGTTTCTTTTTCGCAACGCATTGATGCCGTGCTGTGTGTGTTTGACAAACGGGTGGTCTTGTTCGCCGAATGATGGAAAAGGACTTCTCAAATCCATCCAACGTGTCACATGTGTCGGGTCCGGATGACGCTGGAAGTGAATGCCTGGGGTGGTGAGTCAAACGTGCTCAGCCTCTTTTTCGATACGCGATGATGTCGTTCTAGTTGGATTACAGCAAAAAGTGGGTGGTTTCACATCATGGTCGTATAGCACTTCTCAACTCTACCCAAAGCGTGACGTTGGTCGTGTCCGGCTGGACCTTGGTTGTGAGGGTGCTGAGATCCAAGTTTATTGTGCTCAGTTTTTTTCGCTACGCGATGATGTCGTTCTAGTTGGATTACAGCAAAAAGTGGGTGGTTTCACATCATGGACGTACAGCACTTCTCAACTATGCCCAAAACGTGATGTTGGTCGTGTCCGGCTGGACCTTGGTTGTGAGGGTGATGAGATCCAAGTTTATTGTGCTCAGTTTTTTTCGCTACGCGATGATGTCGTTCTAGTTGGATTACAGCAAAAAGTGGGTGGTTTCACATCATGGACGTACAGCACTTCTCAACTCTGCCCAAAACGTGACGTTGGTCGTGTCCGGCTGGACCTTGGTTGTGAGGGTGATGAGATCCAAGTTTATTGTGCTCAGTTTCTTTTTCACTGCGCGATGATGTCGTTCTGGTTGGATTACAGCAAAAGTGGGTGGTTTCACATCATGGTCGTATAGCACTTCTCAACTCTGCTCAAAGCGTGATGTTGGTCGTGTCCGTCTGGACCTTGGTTGTGAGGGTGATGAGATCCAAGTTTATTGTGCTCAGTTTCTTTTTTGCAACGCGTTGATGTCGCTCTGTGTGTGTTTGACAAACGGGTGGTCTTGTTCGCCGAATGATGGAATAGGACTTCTCAACTCTTTCTAAATTGTTACATGGATCGGGTCCGGATGGGCCTTGGAAGTGAATGCCTGGGGTGGTGAGTCAAACGTGCTCAGCCTCTTTTTCTCTACGCGATGATGTCGTTCTAGTTGGATTACAGCAAAAAGTGGGTGGTTTCACATCATGGACGTATAGCACTTCTCAACTCTACCCAAAGCGTGACGTTGGTCGTGTCCGGCTGGACCTTGGTTGTGAGGGTGCTGAGATCCAAGTTTATTGTGCTCAGTTTTTTTCGCTACGCGTTGATGTCGTTCTAGTTGGATTACAGCAAAAAGTGGGTGGTTTCACATCATGGACGTACAGCACTTCTCAACTCTGCCCAAAACGTGACGTTGGTCGTGTCCGGCTGGACCTTGGTTGTGAGGGTGATGAGATCCAAGTTTATTGTGCTCAGTTTCTTTTTCGCAACGCATTGATGCCGTGCTGTGTGTGTTTGACAAACGGGTGGTCTTGTTCGCCGAATGATGGAATAGGACTTCTCAAATCCGTCCAACGTGTCACATGTGTCGGGTCCGGATGAGCCTTGGAAGTGAATGCCTGGGGTGGTGAGTCAAACGTGCTCAGCCTCTTTTTCGCTACGCGATGATGTCGTTCTAGTTGGATTACAGCAAAAAGTGGGTGGTTTCACATCATGGTCGTATAGCACTTCTCAACTCTGCCCAAAGCGTGATGTTGGTCGTGTCCGTCTGGACCTTGGTTGTGAGGGTGCTGAGATCCAAGTTTATTGTGCTCAGTTTTTTTTCGCTACGCGATGATGTCGTTCTAGTTGGATTACAGCAAAAAGTGGGTGGTTTCACATCATGGACGTACAGCACTTCTCAACTCTGCCCAAAACGTGACGTTGGTCGTGTCCGGCTGGACCTTGGTTGTGAGGGTGATGAGATCCAAGTTTATTGTGCTCAGTTTCATTTTCGCAAAGCATTGATGCCGTGCTGTGTGTGTTTGACAAACGGGTGGTCTTGTTCGCCGAATGATGGAAAAGGACTTCTCAAATCCGTCCAACGTGTCACATGTGTCGGGTCCGGATGAGCCTTGGAAGTGAATGCCTGGGGTGGTGAGTCAAACGTGCTCAGCCTCTTTTTCGCTACGCGATGATGTCGTTCTAGTTGGATTACAGCAAAAAGTGGGTGGTTTCACATCATGGACGTACAGCACTTCTCAACTATGCCCAAAACGTGATGTTGGTCGTGTCCGGCTGGACCTTGGTTGTGAGGGTGATGAGATCCAAGTTTATTGTGCTCAGTTTTTTTCGCTACGCGATGATGTCGTTCTAGTTGGATTACAGCAAAAAGTGGGTGGTTTCACATCATGGACGTACAGCACTTCTCAACTCTGCCCAAAACGTGACGTTGGTCGTGTCCGGCTGGACCTTGGTTGTGAGGGTGATGAGATCCAAGTTTATTGTGCTCAGTTTCTTTTTCACTGCGCGATGATGTCGTTCTGGTTGGATTACAGCAAAAAGTGGGTGGTTTCACATCATGGTCGTATAGCACTTCTCAACTCTGCTCAAAGCGTGATGTTGGTCGTGTCCGTCTGGACCTTGGTTGTGAGGGTGATGAGATCCAAGTTTATTGTGCTCAGTTTCTTTTTTGCAACGCGTTGATGTCGCTCTGTGTGTGTTTGACAAACGGGTGGTCTTGTTCGCCGAATGATGGAATAGGACTTCTCAACTCTTTCTAAATTGTTACATGGATCGGGTCCGGATGGGCCTTGGAAGTGAATGCCTGGGGTGGTGAGTCAAACGTGCTCAGCCTCTTTTTCTCTACGCGATGATGTCGTTCTAGTTGGATTACAGCAAAAAGTGGGTGGTTTCACATCATGGACGTATAGCACTTCTCAACTCTACCCAAAGCGTGACGTTGGTCGTGTCCGGCTGGACCTTGGTTGTGAGGGTGCTGAGATCCAAGTTTATTGTGCTCAGTTTTTTCGCTACGCGTTGATGTCGTTCTAGTTGGATTACAGCAAAAAGTGGGTGGTTTCACATCATGGACGTACAGCACTTCTCAACTCTGCCCAAAACGTGACGTTGGTCGTGTCCGGCTGGACCTTGGTTGTGAGGGTGCTGAGATCCAAGTTTATTGTGCTCAGTTTTTTTCGCTACGCGATGATGTCGTTCTAGTTGGATTACAGCAAAAAGTGGGTGGTTTCACATCATGGACGTACAGCACTTCTCAACTCTGCCCAAAACGTGACGTTGGTCGTGTCCGGCTGGACCTTGGTTGTGAGGGTGATGAGATCCAAGTTTATTGTGCTCAGTTTCATTTTCGCAAAGCATTGATGCCGTGCTGTGTGTGTTTGACAAACGGGTGGTCTTGTTCGCCGAATGATGGAAAAGGACTTCTCAAATCCGTCCAACGTGTCACATGTGTCGGGTCCGGATGAGCCTTGGAAGTGAATGCCTGGGGTGGTGAGTCAAACGTGCTCAGCCTCTTTTTCGCTACGCGATGATGTCGTTCTAGTTGGATTACAGCAAAAAGTGGGTGGTTTCACATCATGGTCGTATAGCACTTCTCAACTCTGCCCAAAGCGTGATGTTGGTCGTGTCCGTCTGGACCTTGGTTGTGAGGGTGATAAGATCAAAGTTTATTGTGCTCAGCCTCTTTTTCGCTAAGCGATGATGTCGTTCTAGTTGGACTACAGCAAAAAGTGGTTGGTTTCACATCATGGTCGTATAGCACTTCTCAACTCTGCCCAAAACGTGACGTTGGTCGTGTCCGGCTGGACCTTGGTTGTGAGGGTGATGAGATCCAAGTTTATTGTGCTCAGTTTCTTTTTCGCAACGCATTGATGCCGTGCTGTGTGTGTTTGACAAACGGGTGGTCTTGTTCGCCGAATGATGGAAAAGGACTTCTCAAATCCATCCAACGTGTCACATGTGTCGGGTCCGGATGACGCTGGAAGTGAATGCCTGGGGTGGTGAGTCAAACGTGCTCAGCCTCTTTTTCGATACGCGATGATGTCGTTCTAGTTGGATTACAGCAAAAAGTGGGTGGTTTCACATCATGGTCGTACAGCACTTCTCAACTCTACCCAAAGCGTGACGTTGGTCGTGTCCGGCTGGACCTTGGTTGTGAGGGTGCTGAGATCCAAGTTTATTGTGCTCAGTTTTTTTCGCTACGCGATGATGTCGTTCTAGTTGGATTACAGCAAAAAGTGGGTGGTTTCACATCATGGACGTACAGCACTTCTCAACTATGCCCAAAACGTGATGTTGGTCGTGTCCGGCTGGACCTTGGTTGTGAGGGTGATGAGATCCAAGTTTATTGTGCTCAGTTTTTTTTCGCTACGCGATGATGTCGTTCTAGTTGGATTACAGCAAAAAGTGGGTGGTTTCACATCATGGACGTACAGCACTTCTCAACTCTGCCCAAAACGTGACGTTGGTCGTGTCCGGCTGGACCTTGGTTGTGAGGGTGATGAGATCCAAGTTTATTGTGCTCAGTTTCTTTTTCACTGCGCGATGATGTCGTTCTGGTTGGATTACAGCAAAAAGTGGGTGGTTTCACATCATGGTCGTATAGCACTTCTCAACTCTGCTCAAAGCGTGATGTTGGTCGTGTCCGTCTGGACCTTGGTTGTGAGGGTGATGAGATCCAAGTTTATTGTGCTCAGTTTCTTTTTTGCAACGCGTTGATGTCGCTCTGTGTGTGTTTGACAAACGGGTGGTCTTGTTCGCCGAATGATGGAATAGGACTTCTCAACTCTTTCTAAATTGTTACATGGATCGGGTCCGGATGGGCCTTGGAAGTGAATGCCTGGGGTGGTGAGTCAAACGTGCTCAGCCTCTTTTTCTCTACGCGATGATGTCGTTCTAGTTGGATTACAGCAAAAAGTGGGTGGTTTCACATCATGGACGTATAGCACTTCTCAACTCTACCCAAAGCGTGACGTTGGTCGTGTCCGGCTGGACCTTGGTTGTGAGGGTGCTGAGATCCAAGTTTATTGTGCTCAGTTTTTTTCGCTACGCGTTGATGTCGTTCTAGTTGGATTACAGCAAAAAGTGGGTGGTTTCACATCATGGACGTACAGCACTTCTCAACTCTGCCCAAAACGTGACGTTGGTCGTGTCCGGCTGGACCTTGGTTGTGAGGGTGCTGAGATCCAAGTTTATTGTGCTCAGTTTTTTTCGCTACGCGATGATGTCGTTCTAGTTGGATTACAGCAAAAAGTGGGTGGTTTCACATCATGGACGTACAGCACTTCTCAACTCTGCCCAAAACGTGACGTTGGTCGTGTCCGGCTGGACCTTGGTTGTGAGGGTGATGAGATCCAAGTTTATTGTGCTCAGTTTCATTTTCGCAAAGCATTGATGCCGTGCTGTGTGTGTTTGACAAACGGGTGGTCTTGTTCGCCGAATGATGGAAAAGGACTTCTCAAATCCGTCCAACGTGTCACATGTGTCGGGTCCGGATGAGCCTTGGAAGTGAATGCCTGGGGTGGTGAGTCAAACGTGCTCAGCCTCTTTTTCGCTACGCGATGATGTCGTTCTAGTTGGATTACAGCAAAAAGTGGGTGGTTTCACATCATGGTCGTATAGCACTTCTCAACTCTGCCCAAAGCGTGATGTTGGTCGTGTCCGTCTGGACCTTGGTTGTGAGGGTGATAAGATCAAAGTTTATTGTGCTCAGCCTCTTTTTCGCTAAGCGATGATGTCGTTCTAGTTGGACTACAGCAAAAAGTGGTTGGTTTCACATCATGGTCGTATAGCACTTCTCAACTCTGCCCAAAACGTGACGTTGGTCGTGTCCGGCTGGACCTTGGTTGTGAGGGTGATGAGATCCAAGTTTATTGTGCTCAGTTTCTTTTTCGCAACGCATTGATGCCGTGCTGTGTGTGTTTGACAAACGGGTGGTCTTGTTCGCCGAATGATGGAAAAGGACTTCTCAAATCCATCCAACGTGTCACATGTGTCGGGTCCGGATGACGCTGGAAGTGAATGCCTGGGGTGGTGAGTCAAACGTGCTCAGCCTCTTTTTCTCTACGCGATGATGTCGTTCTAGTTGGATTACAGCAAAAAGTGGGTGGTTTCACATCATGGTCGTATAGCACTTCTCAACTCTACCCAAAGCGTGACGTTGGTCGTGTCCGGCTGGACCTTGGTTGTGAGGGTGCTGAGATCCAAGTTTATTGTGCTCAGTTTCTTTTTTGCAACGCGTTGATGTCGCTCTGTGTGTGTTTGACAAACGGGTGGTCTTGTTCGCCGAATGATGGAATAGGACTTCTCAACTCTTTCTAAATTGTTACATGGATCGGGTCCGGATGGGCCTTGGAAGTGAATGCCTGGGGTGGTGAGTCAAACGTGCTCAGCCTCTTTTTCTCTACGCGATGATGTCGTTCTAGTTGGATTACAGCAAAAAGTGGGTGGTTTCACATCATGGACGTATAGCACTTCTCAACTCTACCCAAAGCGTGACGTTGGTCGTGTCCGGCTGGACCTTGGTTGTGAGGGTGCTGAGATCCAAGTTTATTGTGCTCAGTTTTTTTCGCTACGCGTTGATGTCGTTCTAGTTGGATTACAGCAAAAAGTGGGTGGTTTCACATCATGGACGTACAGCACTTCTCAACTCTGCCCAAAACGTGACGTTGGTCGTGTCCGGCTGGACCTTGGTTGTGAGGGTGCTGAGATCCAAGTTTATTGTGCTCAGTTTTTTTCGCTACGCGATGATGTCGTTCTAGTTGGATTACAGCAAAAAGTGGGTGGTTTCACATCATGGACGTACAGCACTTCTCAACTCTGCCCAAAACGTGACGTTGGTCGTGTCCGGCTGGACCTTGGTTGTGAGGGTGATGAGATCCAAGTTTATTGTGCTCAGTTTCATTTTCGCAAAGCATTGATGCCGTGCTGTGTGTGTTTGACAAACGGGTGGTCTTGTTCGCCGAATGATGGAAAAGGACTTCTCAAATCCGTCCAACGTGTCACATGTGTCGGGTCCGGATGAGCCTTGGAAGTGAATGCCTGGGGTGGTGAGTCAAACGTGCTCAGCCTCTTTTTCGCTACGCGATGATGTCGTTCTAGTTGGATTACAGCAAAAAGTGGGTGGTTTCACATCATGGTCGTATAGCACTTCTCAACTCTGCCCAAAGCGTGATGTTGGTCGTGTCCGTCTGGACCTTGGTTGTGAGGGTGATAAGATCAAAGTTTATTGTGCTCAGCCTCTTTTTCGCTAAGCGATGATGTCGTTCTAGTTGGACTACAGCAAAAAGTGGTTGGTTTCACATCATGGTCGTATAGCACTTCTCAACTCTGCCCAAAACGTGACGTTGGTCGTGTCCGGCTGGACCTTGGTTGTGAGGGTGATGAGATCCAAGTTTATTGTGCTCAGTTTCTTTTTCGCAACGCATTGATGCCGTGCTGTGTGTGTTTGACAAACGGGTGGTCTTGTTCGCCGAATGATGGAAAAGGACTTCTCAAATCCATCCAACGTGTCACATGTGTCGGGTCCGGATGACGCTGGAAGTGAATGCCTGGGGTGGTGAGTCAAACGTGCTCAGCCTCTTTTTCGATACGCGATGATGTCGTTCTAGTTGGATTACAGCAAAAAGTGGGTGGTTTCACATCATGGTCGTATAGCACTTCTCAACTCTACCCAAAGCGTGACGTTGGTCGTGTCCGGCTGGACCTTGGTTGTGAGGGTGCTGAGATCCAAGTTTATTGTGCTCAGTTTTTTTCGCTACGCGATGATGTCGTTCTAGTTGGATTACAGCAAAAAGTGGGTGGTTTCACATCATGGACGTACAGCACTTCTCAACTCTGCTCAAAACGTGATGTTGGTCGTGTCCGGCTGGACCTTGGTTGTGAGGGTGATGAGATCCAAGTTTATTGTGCTCAGTTTCTTTTTCGCAACGCATTGATGCCGTGCTGTGTGTGTTTGACAAACGGGTGGTCTTGTTCGCCGAATGATGGAAAAGGACTTCTCAAATCCATCCAACGTGTCACATGTGTCGGGTCCGGATGAGCCTTGGAAGTGAATGCCTGGGGTGGTGAGTCAAACGTGCTCAGCCTCTTTTTCGCTACGCGATGAAGTCGTTCTAGTTGGATTACAGCAAAAAGTGGGTGGTTTCACATCATGGTCGTATAGCACTTCTCAACTCTGCCCAAAGCGTGACGTTGGTCGTGTCCGGCTGGACCTTGGTTGTGAGGGTGCTGAGATCCAAGTTTATTGTGCTCAGTTTCTTTTTTGCAACGCGTTGATGCCGTGCTGTGTGTGTTTGACAAACGGGTGGTCTTGTTTGCCGAATGATGGAATAGGACTTCTCAAATCCGTCCAAATCGTTACACGGATCGGGTCCGGATGGGCCTTGGAAGTGAATGCCTGGGGTGGTGAGTCAAACGTGCTCAGCCTCTTTTTCGATACGCGTTGATGTCGTTCTGGTTGGATTACAGCAAAAAGTGGGTGGTTTCACATCATGGTCGTATAGCACTTCTCAACTCTGCCCAAAGCGTGATGTTGGTCGTGTCCGTCTGGACCTTGGTTGTGAGGGTGCTGAGATCCAAGTTTATTGTGCTCAGTTTCTTTTTCGCTGCGCGATGATATCGTTCTGGTTGGATTACAGCAAAAAGTGGGTGGTTTCACATCATGGTCGTATAGCACTTCTCAACTCTGCCCAAAACGTGACGTTGGTCGTGTCCGGCTGGACCTTGGTTGTGAGGGTGCTGAGATCCAAGTTTATTGTGCTCAGTTTCTTTTTTGCAACGCGTTGATGCCGTGCTGTGTGTGTTTGACAAACGGGTGGTCTTGTTCGCCGAATGATGGAATAGGACTTCTCAAATCCGTCCAAATCGTTACACGGATCGGGTCCGGATGAGGCCTTGGAAGTGAATGCCTGGGGTGGTGAGTCAAACGTGCTCAGCCTCTTTTTCGATACGCGTTGATGTCGTTCTGGTTGGATTACAGCAAAAAGTGGGTGGTTTCACATCATGGTCGTATAGCACTTCTCAACTCTGCCCAAAGCGTGATGTTGGTCGTGTCCGTCTGGACCTTGGTTGTGAGGGTGCTGAGATCCAAGTTTATTGTGCTCAGTTTCTTTTTTGCTACGCGTTGATGTCGTTCTGTGTGTTTGACAAACGGGTGGTCTTGTTCGCCGAATGATGGAATAGGACTTCTCAAATCCGTCCAAAGCGTTACACGGATCGGGTCCGGATGAGGCTTGGAAGTGAATGCCTGGGGTGGTGAGTCAAACGTGCTCAGCCTCTTTTTCGATACGCGTTGATGTCGTTCTGGTTGGATTACAGCAAAAAGCGGGTGGTTTCACATCATGGTCGTATAGCACTTCTCAACTCTGCCCAAAGCGTGATGTTGGTCGTGTCCGTCTGGACCTTGGTTGTGAGGGTGATGAGATCCAAGTTTATTGTGCTCAGTTTCATTTTCGCTGCGCGCTGATGTCGTTCTGGTTGGATTACAGCAAAAAGTGGGTGGTTTCACATCATGGTCGTATAGCACTTCTCAACTATGCCCAAAACGTGACGTTGGTCGTGTCCGGCTGGACCTTGGTTGTGAGGGTGATGAGATCCAAGTTTATTGTGCTCAGTTTTTTTCGCTACGCGATGATGTCGTTCTAGTTGGATTACAGCAAAAAGTGGGTGGTTTCACATCATGGACGTACAGCACTCCTCAACTATGCCCAAAACGTGACGTTGGTCGTGTCCGGCTGGACCTTGGTTGTGAGGGTGCTGAGATCCAAGTTTATTGTGCTCAGTTTCTTTTTTGCAACGCGTTGATGCCGTGCTGTGTGTGTTTGACAAACGGGTGGTCTTGTTCGCCGAATGATGGAATAGGACTTCTCAAATCCGTCCAAATCGTTACACGGATCGGGTCCGGATGGGCCTTGGAAGTGAATGCCTGGGGTGGTGAGTCAAACGTGCTCAGCCTCTTTTTCGATACGCGTTGATGTCGTTCTGGTTGGATTACAGCAAAAAGTGGGTGGTTTCACATCATGGTCGTATAGGACTTCTCAACTCTGCCCAAAGCGTGACGTTGGTCGTGTCCGTCTGGACCTTGGTTGTGAGGGTGATGAGATCCAAGTTTATTGTGCTCAGTTTTTTTCGCTACGCGATGATGTCGTTCTGGTTGGATTACAGCAAAAAGTGGGTGGTTTCACATCATGGTCGTATAGCACTTCTCAACTATGCCCAAAACGTGACGTTGGTCGTGTCCGGCTGGACCTTGGTTGTGAGGGTGCTGAGATCCAAGTTTATTGTGCTCAGTTTCTTTTTTGCAACGCGTTGATGCCGTGCTGTGTGTGTTTGACAAACGGGTGGTCTTGTTCGCCGAATGATGGAATAGGACTTCTCAAATCCGTCCAAATCGTTACACGGATCGGGTCCGGATGAGGCTTGGAAGTGAATGCCTGGGGTGGTGAGTCAAACGTGCTCAGCCTCTTTTTCGATACGCGTTGATGTCGTTCTGGTTGGATTACAGCAAAAAGTGGGTGGTTTCACATCATGGTCGTATAGCACTTCTCAACTATGCCCAAAACGTGACGTTGGTCGTGTCCGGCTGGACCTTGGTTGTGAGGGTGCTGAGATCCAAGTTTATTGTGCTCAGTTTCTTTTTTGCAACGCGTTGATGCCGTGCTGTGTGTGTTTGACAAACGGGTGGTCTTGTTCGCCGAATGATGGAATAGGACTTCTCAAATCCGTCCAAATCGTTACACGGATCGGGTCCGGATGGGCCTTGGAAGTGAATGCCTGGGGTGGTGAGTCAAACGTGCTCAGCCTCTTTTTCGATACGCGTTGATGTCGTTCTGGTTGGATTACAGCAAAAAGTGGGTGGTTTCACATCATGGTCGTATAGCACTTCTCAACTATGCCCAAAACGTGACGTTTGTCGTGTCCGGCTGGACCTTGGTTGTGAGGGTGCTGAGATCCAAGTTTATTGTGCTCAGTTTCTTTTTGCTGCGCGTTGATGTCGTTCTGTGTGTTTGACAAACGGGTGGTCTTGTTCGCCGAATGATGGAATAGGACTTCTCAAATCCGTCCAAAGCGTTACACGGATCGGGTCCGGATGAGGCTTGGAAGTGAATGCCTGGGGTCGTGAGTCAAACGTGCTCAGCCTCTTTTTTGCTACGCGTCGGAGTCGTTCTGGTTGGATTACAGCAAAAAGTGGGTGGTTTCACATCATGGTCGTATAGCACTTCTCAACTCTGCCCAAAGCGTGACGTTGGTCGTGTCCGGCTGGACCTTGGTTGTGAGGGTGCTGAGATCCAAGTTTATTGTGCTCAGTTTCTTTTTTGCAACGCGTTGATGCCGTGCTGTGTGTGTTTGACAAACGGGTGGTCTTGTTTGCCGAATGATGGAATAGGACTTCTCAAATCCGTCCAAATCGTTACACGGATCGGGTCCGGATGGGCCTTGGAAGTGAATGCCTGGGGTGGTGAGTCAAACGTGCTCAGCCTCTTTTTCGATACGCGTTGATGTCGTTCTGGTTGGATTACAGCAAAAAGTGGGTGGTTTCACATCATGGTCGTATAGCACTTCTCAACTATGCCCAAAACGTGACGTTTGTCGTGTCCGGCTGGACCTTGGTTGTGAGGGTGATGAGATCCAAGTTTATTGTGCTCAGTTTCTTTTTGCTACGCGTTGATGTCGTTCTGTGTGTTTGACAAACGGGTGGTCTTGTTCGCCGAATGATGGAATAGGACTTCTCAAATCCGTCCAAATCGTTACACGGATCGGGTCCGGATGAGGCTTGGAAGTGAATGCCTGGGGTGGTGAGTCAAACGTGCTCAGCCTCTTTTTCGATACGCGTTGATGTCGTTCTGGTTGGATTACAGCAAAAAGTGGGTGGTTTCACATCATGGACGTACAGCACTTCTCAACTATGCCCAAAACGTGACGTTGGTCGTGTCCGGCTGGACCTTGGTTGTGAGGGTGCTGAGATCCAAGTTTATTGTGCTCAGTTTCTCTTTTTTGCAACGCGTTGATGCCGTGCTGTGTGTGTTTGACAAACGGGTGGTCTTGTTCGCCGAATGATGGAATAGGACTTCTCAAATCCGTCCAAATCGTTACACGGATCGGGTCCGGATGAGGCTTGGAAGTGAATGCCTGGGGTGGTGAGTCAAACGTGCTCAGCCTCTTTTTCGATACGCGTTGATGTCGTTCTGGTTGGATTACAGCAAAAAGTGGGTGGTTTCACATCATGGTCGTATAGCACTTCTCAACTCTGCCCAAAACGTGACGTTGGTCGTGTCCGGCTGGACCTTGGTTGTGAGGGTGCTGAGATCCAAGTTTATTGTGCTCAGTTTCTTTTTTGCTACGCGTTGATGCCGTGCGTGTGTGTTTGACAAACGGGTGGTCTTGTTCGCCGAATGATGGAATAGGACTTCTCAAATCCGTCCAAATCGTTACACGGATCGGGTCCGGATGGGCCTTGGAAGTGAATGCCTGGGGTGGTGAGTCAAACGTGCTCAGCCTCTTTTTCGATACGCGTTGATGTCGTTCTGGTTGGATTACAGCAAAAAGTGGGTGGTTTCACATCATGGTCGTATAGCACTTCTCAACTCTGCCCAAAGCGTGATGTTGGTCGTGTCCGTCTGGACCTTGGTTGTGAGGGTGATGAGATCCAAGTTTATTGTGCTCAGTTTCTTTTTCGCTGCGCGCTGATGTCGTTCTGGTTGGATTACAGCAAAAAGTGGGTGGTTTCACATCATGGTCGTATAGCACTTCTCAACTATGCCCAAAACGTGACGTTGGTCGTGTCCGGCTGGACCTTGGTTGTGAGGGTGCTGAGATCCAAGTTTATTGTGCTCAGTTTCTTTTTTGCAACGCGTTGATGCCGTGCTGTGTGTGTTTGACAAACGGGTGGTCTTGTTCGCCGAATGATGGAATAGGACTTCTCAAATCCGTCCAAATCGTTACACGGATCGGGTCCGGATGGGCCTTGGAAGTGAATGCCTGGGGTGGTGAGTCAAACGTGCTCAGCCTCTTTTTCGATACGCGTTGATGTCGTTCTGGTTGGATTACA
Organism: Hyaloperonospora brassicae; assembly: GCA_947650285.1. Lineage (NCBI taxonomy): Eukaryota > Oomycota > Peronosporomycetes > Peronosporales > Peronosporaceae > Hyaloperonospora > Hyaloperonospora brassicae. The sequence goes on from CANTFL010001454.1 coordinate 54,869, forward strand.
GCAAAAAGTGGGTGGTTTCACATCTTGGACGTACAGCACTTCTCAACTCTGCCCAAAACGTGACGTTGGTCGTGTCCGGCTGGACCTTGGTTGTGAGGGTGATGAGATCCAAGTTTATTGTGCTCAGTTTCTTTTTCGCAACGCATTGATGCCGTGCTGTGTGTGCTTGACAAACGGGTGGTCTTGTTCGCCGAATGATGGAAAAGGACTTCTCAAATCCATCCAACGTGTCACATGTGTCGGGTCCGGATGAGCTTTGGAAGTGAATGCCTGGGGTGGTGAGTCAAACGTGCTTAGCCTCTTTTTCGCTGCGCGTTGATGTCGTTCTGGTTGGATTACAGCAAAAAGTGGGTGGTTTCACATCATGGACGTACAGAACTTCTCAACTATGCCCAAAACGTGACGTTGGTCGTGTCCGGCTGGACCTTGGTTGTGAGGGTGCTAATATCCAAGTTTATTGTGCTCAGTTTCTTTTTTGCAACGCGTTGATGCCGTGCTGTGTGTGTTTGACAAACGGGTGGTCTTGTTCGCCGAATGATGGAATAAGACTTCTCAAATCCGTCCAAAGCGTTACACGGATCGGGTCCGGATGAGGCTTGGAAGTGAATGCCTGGGGTGGTGAGTCAAACGTGCTCAGCCTCTTTTTCGATACGCGTTGATGTCGTTCTGGTTGGATTACAGCAAAAAGTGGGTGGTTTCACATCATGGTCGTATAGCACTTCTCAACTCTGCCCAAAGCGTGATGTTGGTCGTGTCCGTCTGGACCTTGGTTGTGAGGGTGATGAGATCCAAGTTTATTGTGCTCAGTTTCATTTTCGCTGCGCGATGATGTCGTTCTGGTTGGATTACAGCAAAAAGTGGGTGGTTTCACATCATGGTCGTATAGCACTTCTCAACTATGCCCAAAACGTGACGTTGGTCGTGTCCGGCTGGACCTTGGTTGTGAGGGTGCTGAGATCCAAGTTTATTGTGCTCAGTTTCTTTTTCGCTACGCGTTGATGACGTGCTGTGTGTGTTTGACAAACGGGTGGTCTTGTTCGCCGAATGATGGAATAAGACTTCTCAAATCCGTCCAAAGCGTTACACGGATCGGGTCCGGATGAGCCTTGGAAGTGAACGTCTGGGGTGGTGAGTCAAACGTGATCAGCTTCATTTTCGATACGCGTTGATGTCGTTCTAGTTGGGATCCAGCAAAAAGTGGGTGGTTTCACATCATGGACGTACAGCACTTCTCAACTCTGCCCAAAACGTGACGTTGGTCGTGTCCGGCTGGACCTTGGTTGTGAGGGTGCTGAGATCCAAGTTTATTGTGCTCAGTTTCTTTTTTGCAACGCGTTGATGCCGTGCTGTGTGTGTTTGACAAACGGGTGGTCTTGTTCGCCGAATGATGGAATAGGACTTCTCAAATCCGTCCAAATCGTTACACGGATCGGGTCCGGATGAGGCTTGGAAGTGAATGCCTGGGGTGGTGAGTCAAACGTGCTCAGCCTCTTTTTCGATACGCGTTGATGTCGTTCTGGTTGGATTACAGCAATAAGTGGGTGGTTTCACATCTTGGACGTACAGCACTTCTCAACTCTGCCCAAAACGTGACGTTGGTCGTGTCCGGCTGGACCTTGGTTGTGAGGGTGATGAGATCCAAGTTTATTGTGCTCAGTTTCTTTTTCGCAAAGCATTGATGTCGTGCTGTGTGTGTTTGACAAACGGGTGGTCTTGTTCGCCGAATGATGGAAAAGGACTTCTCAAATCCATCCAACGTGTCACATGTGTCGGGTCCGGATGAGCCTTGGAAGTGAATGCCTGGGGTGGTGAGTCAAACGTGCTTAGCCTCTTTTTCGCTGCGCGTTGATGTCGTTCTGGTTGGATTACAGCAAAAAGTGGGTGGTTTCACATCATGGTCGTATAGCACTTCTCAACTATGCCCAAAACGTGACGTTGGTCGTGTCCGGCTGGACCTTGGTTGTGAGGGTGATGAGATCCAAGTTTATTGTGCTCAGTTTTTCGCTACGCGATGATGTCGTTCTGGTTGGATTACAGCAAAAAGTGGGTGGTTTCACATCATGGACGTACAGCACTTCTCAACTCTGCCCAAAACGTGACGTTGGTCGTGTCCGGCTGGACCTTGGTTGTGAGGGTGATGAGATCCAAGTTTATTGTGCTCAGTTTTTTCGCTGCGCGATGATGTCGTTCTGGTTGGATTACAGCAAAAAGTGGGTGGTTTCACATCATGGTCGTATAGCACTTCTCAACTCTGCCCAAAACGTGATGTTGGTCGTGTCGGCTGGACCTTGGTTGTGAGGGTGCTGAGATCCAAGTTTATTGTGATCAGTTTCTTTTTCGATACGCGTTGATGTCGTTCTGGTTGGATTACAGCAAAAAGTGGGTGGTTTCACATCATGGACGTACAGCACTTCTCAACTATGCCCAAAACGTGACGTTGGTCGTGTCCGGCTGGACCTTGGTTGTGAGGGTGCTGAGATCCAAGTTTATTGTGCTCAGTTTCTTTTTGCAACGCGTTGATGCCGTGCTGTGTGTGTTTGACAAACGGGTGGTCTTGTTCGCCGAATGATGGAATAGGACTTCTCAAATCCGTCCAAATCGTTACACGGATCGGGTCCGGATGAGGCTTGGAAGTGAATGCCTGGGGTGGTGAGTCAAACGTGCTCAGCCTCTTTTTCGATACGCGTTGATGTCGTTCTGGTTGGATTACAGCAATAAAGTGGGTGGTTTCACATCTTGGACGTACAGCACTTCTCAACTCTGCCCAAAACGTGACGTTGGTCGTGTCCGGCTGGACCTTGGTTGTGAGGGTGATGAGATCCAAGTTTATTGTGCTCAGTTTCTTTTTCGCAAAGCATTGATGTCGTGCTGTGTGTGTTTGACAAACGGGTGGTCTTGTTCGCCGAATGATGGAAAAGGACTTCTCAAATCCATCCAACGTGTCACATGTGTCGGGTCCGGATGAGCCTTGGAAGTGAATGCCTGGGGTGGTGAGTCAAACGTGCTTAGCCTCTTTTTCGCTGCGCGTTGATGTCGTTCTGGTTGGATTACAGCAAAAAGTGGGTGGTTTCACATCATGGTCGTATAGCACTTCTCAACTATGCCCAAAACGTGACGTTGGTCGTGTCCGGCTGGACCTTGGTTGTGAGGGTGATGAGATCCAAGTTTATTGTGCTCAGTTTTTTTCGCTACGCGATGATGTCGTTCTGGTTGGATTACAGCAAAAAGTGGGTGGTTTCACATCATGGACGTACAGCACTTCTCAACTCTGCCCAAAACGTGACGTTGGTCGTGTCCGGCTGGACCTTGGTTGTGAGGGTGATGAGATCCAAGTTTATTGTGCTCAGTTTTTTTCGCTGCGCGATGATGTCGTTCTGGTTGGATTACAGCAAAAAAGTGGGTGGTTTCACATCATGGTCGTATAGCACTTCTCAACTCTGCCCAAAACGTGATGTTGGTCGTGTCCGGCTGGACCTTGGTTGTGAGGGTGCTGAGATCCAAGTTTATTGTGATCAGTTTCTTTTTCGATACGCGTTGATGTCGTTCTGGTTGGATTACAGCAAAAAGTGGGTGGTTTCACATCATGGTCGTATAGCACTTCTCAACTATGCCCAAAACGTGACGTTGGTCGTGTCCGGCTGGACCTTGGTTGTGAGGGTGCTGAGATCCAAGTTTATTGTGCTTAGTTTCTTTTTTGCAACGCGTTGATGCCGTGCTGTGTGTGTTTGACAAACGGGTGGTCTTGTTCGCCGAATGATGGAAAAGGACTTCTCAAATCCGTCCAAATCGTTACACGGATCGGGTCCGGATGAGGCTTGGAAGTGAATGCCTGGGGTGGTGAGTCAAACGTGCTCAGCCTCTTTTTCGCTGCGCGTTGATGTCGTTCTAGTTGGGATCCAGCAAAAAGTGGGTGGTTTCACATCATGGACGTACAGCACTTCTCAACTCTGCCCAAAACGTGACGTTGGTCGTGTCCGGCTGGACCTTGGTTGTAAGGGTGCTGAGATCCAAGTTTATTGTGCTCAGTTTCTTTTTGCTACGCGTTGATGCCGTGCTGTGTGTGTTTGACAAACGGGTGGTCTTGTTCGCCGAATGATGGAATAGGACTTCTCAAATCCGTCCAAATCGTTACACGGATCGGGTCCGGATGGGCCTTGGAAGTGAATGCCTGGGGTGGTGAGTCAAACGTGCTCAGCCTCTTTTTCGATGCGCGATGATGTCGTTCTAGTTGGATTACAGCAAAAAGTGGGTGGTTTCACATCATGGACGTACAGCACTTCTCAACTATGCCCAAAACGTGACGTTGGTCGTGTCCGGCTGGACCTTGGTTGTGAGGGTGCTGAGATCCAAGTTTATTGTGCTCAGTTTCTTTTTCGCTGCGCGATGATGTCGTTCTGGTTGGATTACAGCAAAAAGTGGTTGGTTTCACATCATGGTCGTATAGCACTTCTCAACTATGCCCAAAACGTGACGTTGGTCGTGTCCGGCTGGACCTTGGTTGTGAGGGTGCTGAGATCCAAGTTTATTGTGCTCAGTTTCTTTTTTGCAACGCGTTGATGCCGTGCTGTGTGTGTTTGACAAACGGGTGGTCTTGTTCGCCGAATGATGGAATAAGACTTCTCAAATCCGTCCAAAGCGTTACACGGATCGGGTCCGGATGGAGGCTTGGAAGTGAATGCCTGGGGTGGTGAGTCAAACGTGCTCAGCCTCTTTTTCGATACGCGTTGATGTCGTTCTGGTTGGATTACAGCAAAAAGTGGGTGGTTTCACATCATGGACGTACAGCACTTCTCAACTATGCCCAAAACGTGACGTTGGTCGTGTCCGGCTGGACCTTGGTTGTGAGGGTGATGAGATCCAAGTTTATTGTGCTCAGTTTCTTTTTTGCAACGCGTTGATGCCGTGCTGTGTGTGTTTGACAAACGGGTGGTCTTGTTCGCCGAATGATGGAATAGGACTTCTCAAATCCGTCCAAATCGTTACACCGATCGGGTCCGGATGAGGCTTGGAAGTGAATGCCTGGGGTGGTGAGTCAAACGTGCTCAGCCTCTTTTTCGCTGCGCGTTGATGTCGTTCTAGTTGGATTACAGCAAAAAGTGGGTGGTTTCACATCATGGACGTACAGCACTTCTCAACTCTGCCCAAAACGTGACGTTGGTCGTGTCCGGCTGGACCTTGGTTGTGAGGGTGCTGAGATCCAAGTTTATTGTGCTCAGTTTCTTTTTCGCTACGCGTTGATGTCGTTCTGTGTGTTTGACAAACGGGTGGTCTTGTTCGCCGAATGATGGAATAGGACTTCTCAACTCTGTCCAAAGCGTTACACGGATCGGGTCCGGATGAGGCTTGGAAGTGAATGCCTGGGGTGGTGAGTCAAGCGTGCTCAGCCTCTTTTTCGCTGCGCGTTGATGTCGTTCTGGTTGGATTACAGCAAAAAGTGGGTGGTTTCACATCATGGTCGTATAGCACTTCTCAACTCTGCCCAAAACGTGACGTTGGTCGTGTCCGGCTGGACCTTGGTTGTAAGGGTGCTGAGATCCAAGTTTATTGTGCTCAGTTTCTTTTCGCTACGCGTTGACGTCGATCTGTGTGTTTGACAAACGGGTGGTCTTGTTCGCCGAATGATGGAATAGGACTTCTCAACTCTGTCCAAAGCGTTACACGGATCGGGTCCGGATGAGGCTTGGAAGTGAATGCCTGGGGTGGTGAGTCAAGCGTGCTCAGCCTCTTTTTCGCTGCGCGTTGATGTCGTTCTGGTTGGATTACAGCAAAAAGTGGGTGGTTTCACATCATGGTCGTATAGCACTTCTCAACTCTGCCCAAAACGTGACGTTGGTCGTGTCCGGCTGGACCTTGGTTGTAAGGGTGCTGAGATCCAAGTTTATTGTGCTCAGTTTCTTTTTTCTACGCGTTGATGTCGTGCTGTGTGTTTGACAAACGGGTGGTCTTGTTCGCCGAATGATGGAATAGGACTTCTCAACTCCGTCCAAAGCGTTACACGGATCGGGTCCGGATGAGGCTTGGAAGTGAATGCCTGGGGTGGTGAGTCAAACGTGCTCAGCCTCTTTTTCGATACGCGTTGATGTCGTTCTGGTTGGATTACAGCAAAAGTGGGTGGTTTCACATCATGGTCGTATAGCACTTCTCAACTATGCCCAAAACGTGACGTTGGTCGTGTCCGGCTGGACCTTGGTTGTGAGGGTGCTGAGATCCAAGTTTATTGTGCTCAGTTTCTTTTTGCTACGCGTTGATGTCGTGCTGTGTGTGTTTGACAAACGGGTGGTCTTGTTCGCCGAATGATGGAATAGGACTTCTCAAATCCGTCCAAATCGTTACACGGATCGGGTCCGGATGGGCCTTGGAAGTGAATGCCTGGGGTGGTGAGTCAAACGTGCTCAGCCTCTTTTTCGATACGCGTTGATGTCGTTCTGGTTGGATTACAGCAAAAAGTGGGTGGTTTCACATCATGGTCGTATAGCACTTCTCAACTATGCCCAAAACGTGACGTTTGTCGTGTCCGGCTGGACCTTGGTTGTGAGGGTGCTGAGATCCAAGTTTATTGTGCTCAGTTTCTTTTTTGCTACGCGTTGATGTCGTGCTGTGTGTGTTTGACAAACGGGTGGTCTTGTTCGCCGAATGATGGAATAGGACTTCTCAAATCCGTCCAAATCGTTACACGGATCGGGTCCGGATGGGCCTTGGAAGTGAATGCCTGGGGTGGTGAGTCAAACGTGCTCAGCCTCTTTTTCGATACGCGTTGATGTCGTTCTGGTTGGATTACAGCAAAAAGTGGGTGGTTTCACATCATGGTCGTATAGCACTTCTCAACTATGCCCAAAACGTGACGTTTGTCGTGTCCGGCTGGACCTTGGTTGTGAGGGTGCTGAGATCCAAGTTTATTGTGCTCAGTTTCTTTTTGCTGCGCGTTGATGTCGTTCTGTGTGTTTGACAAACGGGTGGTCTTGTTTGCCGAATGATGGAATAGGACTTCTCAAATCCGTCCAAATCGTTACACGGATCGGGTCCGGATGGGCCTTGGAAGTGAATGCCTGGGGTGGTGAGTCAAACGTGCTCAGCCTCTTTTTCGATACGCGTTGATGTCGTTCTGGTTGGATTACAGCAAAAAGTGGGTGGTTTCACATCATGGTCGTATAGCACTTCTCAACTCTGCCCAAAGCGTGATGTTGGTCGTGTCCGTCTGGACCTTGGTTGTGAGGGTGATGAGATCCAAGTTTATTGTGCTCAGTTTCATTTTCGCTGCGCGCTGATGTCGTTCTGGTTGGATTACAGCAAAAAGTGGGTGGTTTCACATCATGGTCGTATAGCACTTCTCAACTATGCCCAAAACGTGACGTTGGTCGTGTCCGGCTGGACCTTGGTTGTGAGGGTGATGAGATCCAAGTTTATTGTGCTCAGTTTTTTTTCGCTACGCGATGATGTCGTTCTAGTTGGATTACAGCAAAAAGTGGGTGGTTTCACATCATGGACGTACAGCACTCCTCAACTATGCCCAAAACGTGACGTTGGTCGTGTCCGGCTGGACCTTGGTTGTGAGGGTGCTGAGATCCAAGTTTATTGTGCTCAGTTTCTTTTTTGCAACGCGTTGATGTCGTTCTGTGTGTTTGACAAACGGGTGGTCTTGTTCGCCGAATGATGGAATAGGACTTCTCAAATCCGTCCAAAGTGTCACATGTGTCGGGTCCGGATGAGGCTTGGAAGTGAATGCCTGGGGTGGTGAGTCAAACGTGCTCAGCCTCTTTTTCGCTACGCGTTGATGTCGTTCTAGTTGGGATCCAGCAAAAGTGGGTGGTTTCACATCATGGACGTACAGAACTTCTCAACTCTGCCCAAAACGTGACGTTGGTCGTGTCCGGCTGTACCTTGGTTGTAAGGGTGATGAGATCCAAGTTTATTGTGCTCAGTTTCTTTTTTGCTACGCGTGGATGACGTGCTGTGTGTGTTTGACAAACGGGTGGTCTTGTTCGTCGAATGATGGAATAGGACTTCTCAAATCCGTCCAAATCGTTACACGGATCGGGTCCGGATGAGGCTTGGAAGTGAATGCCTGGGGTGGTGAGTCAAACGTGCTCAGCCTCTTTTTCGATACGCGTTGATGTCGTTCTAGTTGGATTACAGCAAAAAGTGGGTGGTTTCACATCATGGTCGTATAGCACTTCTCAACTCTGCCCAAAGCGTGATGTTGGTCATGTCCGTCTGGACCTTGGTTGTGAGGGTGCTGAGATCCAAGTTTATTGTGCTCAGTTTCTTTTTCGCTACGCGTTGATGTCGTTCTGTGTTGGTTTGACAAACGGGTGGTCTTGTTCGCCGAATGATGGAATAGGACTTCTCAACTCTGTCTAAAGCGTTACATGTGATCGGGTCCGGATGAGCCTTGGAAGTGAATGCCTGGGGTGGTGAGTCAATTATCGTGCTCAGCCTCTTTTTCGCTGCGCGTTGATGTCGTTCTGGTTGGATTACAGCAAAAAGTGGGTGGTTTCACATCATGGACGTACAGCACTTCTCAACTATGCCCAAAACGTGACGTTGGTCGTGTCCGGCTGGACCTTGGTTGTGTGGGTGCTGAGATCCAAGTTTATTGTGCTCAGTTTCTTTTTCGCTACGCGTTGATGACGTGCTGTGTGTGTTTGACAAACGGGTGGTCTTGTTCGCCGAATGATGGAATAGGACTTCTCAAATCCGTCCAAAGTCGTTACATGTGATCGGGTCCGGATGAGGCTTGGAAGTGAATGCCTGGGGTGGTGAGTCAAACGTGCTCAGCCTCTTTTTCGATACGCGTTGATGTCGTTCTGGTTGGATTACAGCAAAAAGTGGGTGGTTTCACATCATGGACGTACAGCACTATTCAACTATGCCCAAAACGTGACGTTGGTCGTGTCCGGCTGGACCTTGGTTGTAAGGGTGATGAGATCCAAGTTTATTGTGCTCAGTTTCTTTTTCGCTACGCGTTGATGACGTGCTGTGTGTGTTTGAC